>JBBPDI010069053.1:0-17514 GCA_037974545.1 Cucumis variabilis
TATTAATTGGTCAACTTGCAATATCCTATCATGATTGTTACTCCATCTTATATTATCAACATGTCATTTTTCTAAGCGAAAAAAGTTTTATCTTTTTTGAAATGATCAACTTCTTCTTGAAACGATATTGAAACAATAATTTATCTTTATTTTTTTTATTTGATGTAGAAGGTTCAATCCTCCTATGATCACAATCATTATATAAATTTAAAAAGATTAATTTATCTCTCCTTATATTTTTGCTTACATAAATTTGTTTTACAATTGTTTTAGTTTAACCAAATATACAAATGTGAAATATTAAGTGTTGAGATAACGTCTATCATTGAAATAATTTATATAATTAAAGTTACAATTGAAAATATGATAATAATAACAATTGTCTTGATGGTTACAACTGTTGTAACCGTTTTAGGTTTTAATACATTGAACATTATGAATCTAAAATTAAGTTTAGATCAAAAACAATTTTTTTAATATAAAGATTGAGGAAAATAAAAGTTTTGTGAGGTTCTTCTTCTCCTTTTCTCCAATATTTGGATTTTCTCATGGCAAGTTCTTATTTGATTCTATTTTTTTTTTTACAAATGCACATATGAGATTTGGACATTGTGTTAACCTGAAGGCACAATCATCATAAGTGATTTAACATCCAAGTTAAGTTGAATTTTGCTTTTAAGATCGTGTAATTTTTCATGGCACAATAACGATTGACATTAGTACCAACAATAAATTATGTTGAAGTAGAATATAATATAAGTGGTAATTTATCTCATATATTGAAATAAAAAGATCATTTTATAAGTTCACGATATGTGAATTCCAACAACTTTTGCCTCTTACTCTAGCATATATGTTTGAACTAATTAATTCAATTATGCTAGAGAAAGATAAGTGTCTAATTAGTGTAGTTTTTTCCTTATCTAAAATATTAATATGTGTATAGGCACTTCAGCTTAAGTCTATAGGATGTTAGTTTTTCTTAATGAATGTATTGAATTACGATAGCACATAATACGTCAAGCTACTCTTAAAACCTTTCAAAGTAGTTGATTGTTGCACTAAAATGATATATTTAATTAAGTTATGTGATCTATTGAGAGAACTTAATGGGAGCAATGTTGTAATTTGTACTATGATTGAACAATTTTTACTAAAGTTACGTGGATATATATATGAATGAGTTAAATACAAATTCTCTTAAAAAACCCAAATATAAACTTCTAAAGAGTGATTTACTTGATGAGTATTTGGGTTCTACTCAGGATTTCTCGAACCAATCTAACTTATATGATAAGTTCTTTAGTTTCAAAAGATTTCAAATCAATATTCATGTAAGTGTGAACTAAAAAAAATTACAGAACACTAAAGTGAAGTAAAGGTTAAGATTGTTTAAGATGCACAATAGAAGAAGCAAGGTATGGATGTAAGAAATATATTTAGATGAGAGAATTAATAGAGTTGACATGAATACCATAAATCCTTTGAATGTACACAACAATTTTAGTTCATGGTTTTAACTATTAACACAAGCTCAAACTCTCGGTGAGTAGGCGACACATTCATTATATTTCTACGATGAAAGCTTTAAGTTATTTGAATGAAGAGTTGTCTTTATCTCTAAAGATATTGCCCACTTATTAATGATATCCACAATTCACGATCAAGAAATGACGATAGATGGAGAGTGATAAGCCAAGTCACTGGTGACAATCGATCTCTTGCTTCCTGTGTTGACTCGAGAGTGCATATGCTTCCTTTTATTGTGTGGTTGTGGCGATCAAAGAGAGAGAAAAATCTCACTCACCCTCTCTTTCTTTTTTTTCTAATCAACCATCTAGAACTCTCTCGATTCGTATATGTGAACAGCGAGTGTCGATGAATTGTGTGATATATTCATTGAACTATTCTCTCTTTCAGAACTCTTTATCATAACCGAGTGCGAAGGACATTCCCTACCATTTAGGCACCATGGTAGGTCCCTTAAACATCTTTTTCATGTTGCTTCTTAGTGTTGTTGGTGGTTCCCTCCTTGCGTTTGTCTCGCTTCATGGTTCTTTATCCTAATTAGGTTGCTTACCCATGGACTTTACCTCGTCCTTTGCTTTCTTTATCTATTTTATGCTATCACAAGGGATATAAGAATACAAGTGATCACTACAAGTATTTGGGGATCTCGACGTTTAAAATAGTTATCGAGAGATAAGGCATTGGGAGAGACGATATCTCCCGATGAAAAGTATACAACATTGAGAGTAAAACCATAACTCTTGACATAGTGTATAGGTATTACGAGATAAGAAACAAAATCTAAAATATTAGGGAAACTCTTGACGCCTTAAAGTAACACATGTTAGGAATTTTGAGGTAATTCCCAAGAACTATTTAAGGCATCAGCCGTTGAAAGGGAACTTTAGACATCTTTTGTGTGGCATCAAGAGTTTCCTTTTAAAAACACTCATCAGATATACAATTTCCCAAATTTGAAAAGCTTCCCTCCATTCGTCATGCTACAAATGATCATAGGTTTTGCTCATTTTTGTTGCTCCTTCACCATATGATTGTCACACTCCTCCCATTGTCTTATGCCATTGTCGTTTGTCTCTCTCAATATGAATATTGCCCCTGTTGGGGTTGATGCCCTAAATTCCATGGTCTTGTAGTTTGTAGTTGTATTTTATACAAGCATTTTATTTATCTAATAAATTAAATTGTTTTATTTTATTTGACATTTATTGGCATTAACCCACAAAATCAATATAACCAATAAACTAACATCTAAGGTTATCTTTTGTAACTTAAACATGTATGTAGAGATATACAAGTGGATCATGTTTAAGAGATAACCTAAATAGTCTGTAGTAGATGGGATAAGGTTGGACACCTTATCCTGGTGACACTACGAATACGACCTGGTTTGTAGTTGTTACAATTGTTCTAAAGTGCTACAAATGATTTGATCCTAATCATTCATGTCGAGATATTAGAGCGGGAGTATTCTATATAAATACTTTGTATAAGACCCGACCATGAAATGAATAGCCTCTTTTATTAACATTGTTACTGATTGAGATCACATTTCAATAGGATGACCATAGGTGACTTAACCTGAATCCTGAGTGAGTTGTGAACTCCTGCATATGAAGGCAGACCTTTGATTTGCATGGGTAAGAGTGGCTTATGTCACCGATTCAATATGTCTACCATTTTGGAGATTCGTCTAATTGGTGAGTTGGAAACACAGCTACACAAGAAGGAATTCATTCATTCTCTATAGCTAGAGTAAGTAGAGAAATTGCTCTATTAAAAGCTGATTCCAGGCCTTGAACAATGTGACGCCACACCCTATCTTGGCTCGAGATGAGTTCAGTTATAGTGGGAGTATAACTTATTGTTTATTAGAGGAATCGATGATACTTAAGAAATTAGATGTAATTATAAGGGCAAAACGATAATTTTTGGCCTAGCTATACTTACAAACAATTTGTGAAGGGTCATTGCATTGTTGATTAGTTATATCTAATGGACATAAAAATATATCTATAATAAGAAGAGCGTAACTGTTAGTCTTTAGTGGAATGATTGATAGTTAATGAATGAAGATTAATTTAATTAAAGAGTTTAATTAATTAATCTCATATCATTGGAGCTTCCATCTGTAAGTCCATCAGGCTCCCTTGTTAGCTCAATAAAGATAAATGAGAATCAAATTTATTTTGGTTTAAATTTGAGTTGTTCAAATTGATTAAAGGGAATAAATTGTATATGATTACAATTAGTATAATGTATTTGATACATTATAATATAAAGTTTTTATGAGAGAAGTTAATATTTGGATATGACTCAAATAATAATAATAATAATATGAATAAGATTCATAAATAAATTATAGGTTTAAGATTAATATGCATTTGATTCATATTAGAACTATAAGTCATATGAAAGATCTGAACCATTTGGTATATTATATATGATATAATATAAAGTTTATATCATATGAGATATAACCATAAATTTATATTATTTTAATTAATATATTTTTAAATAATAGAATAACTTTCCATGAGGGAGAGAGAGATATTTGATAACTTTCTCCTCCATCTCTCTTTATCATTATGGTTAAGATAAAGAATTATTCTTAACCTCTCTGCTCTCTATGTTTGACGAGCTCTCTATTCCAAAAAGAAAAAGAAATCTCTCTAAAAAAAATTTCCTTTCACCAAACCAAATCACAAAAGCCCACAACTCTCTCTTGATTTTCACCTTAATAATAAAGAGGAAAACTTCGTGATGTTTTTGGAAGGTTCCAGAATTCTTGGAAGATTTTACAAGATTAGTTTCTTTCCCTTTTTCTCCTTAGAAGCATATTTGGGCTTTTCTTTTATTTTCTTTAAATTCTTTTTTATTTTTCAAATTGAATTCCATTTGCACGACGTTCAGATGCTTCCACTATGAGAATTCCATTCCTTCAGCCCTGTCATCTATATTTTACAATAGATTATGATGATTTGAGATAAATTGTGTTTGTGTGATGATTTTATTTGGATTGATTGGTAGAAATATTTTCCTCTAATGTTTGGATTGAAGTTGCTTAATAGGATTGAGTTGATTGAAGTTTCTTTGAGGAGGTTAAACTTTGATTTAATTTTTGATTTGGCCAGACTGAGTTATAGGTGTTTTTTCTTATTTTTGGCTTTTTTATATCAATTTATTATATTTATTGTGATATATACGATTGAAGTTATTTTGTCACAGATTTAGAATGTGATACATATCTTGGACTAAAGTTGATTGAAGTTGCTTTGAAGATGTTAAAATTTGATTTGGAAAGAGATGAACTAAATTATATCATCTTAACTTTTAATTTCTTGTATGATTTAGTTTAGGATTTTTTTTTTGTTACTTGTTACTTTTTGCTTATTTCTATTGTTTTGCTCTATTTATTTGTTTGTGATTCTTGGATTGACTGAAGTTGCTTTGACTAGTAAAATAGAAATACTTTCAAGAGTTTAAGCTTTAGATTGTATCACATAATTAAGTACAGTCTATGCCTTAAACTTGATTAGATTTTAATAAGTGTTTTTCACTCTTATAAGCATCCATTAGCCTATAATACGTCATTAACCACAACTCTTTGACTAGATAATTTAAGTAATAACTTGTGTTGGACTTACAAGTTGGCCGAATTTTTTTTATTTTTAAGGATGAATAACAAGTGGATCAAAATTAGAAATAAATTACCGGTTTAATATAGAAAAGGAGTATCCTATTTCTTAGAGGTGAAAAAATTTCATGTTCATGATTTTGGATGAACAAGAGTGAGGAAACAATTTGTAGTGTTAGACTGGATAAAGTACTCTGCAGTGTGGACTGGAGGATTCCAATTGAGAATGCTTATGTGGAGCACCTCCTTCACGTGTGCAATTTGACAATTGCTCCTTTTGGTTAAGCTCAACTAGTTAGAAGATCCAATATAAAAACCATTTTGCCTTCAAGATAACACGAGTAATAAGATGTTGAATAACAAAGCAGAACATGAGGTAGAAAATGAGGCTCAACAAGCTCACACCAACTACTCAAATAAAGAGGAAAATGAATCTTACTAAGCTTGACCTAACTCAAATGAAGCACATGTTGGAAATTCATGAAAGAACTTTCTAAGTCAAACCAATCAAGAGGCAATCATTATGTTTCAAGGCTCAATGACAAAAGCTAGAGCTACAAGACTTCAAGATAGATTAAGTACTTGTTTATAAGCTAAATTTTTAGCCTTTAATGACGAGTTGCAACAATTGGAACTTCAAGAGTCACTTAGATACCTAAAAGTCATAATGAATCTAGATATTCAGATTCATTCACATCTTTAATACATTATGTACTTATTTAATCTTATGTACTTTCATTTATAATAGTAGTTGAAAGGGTACTTATTTAGTGTTATGCATTTTCATTTATTATAGTAGTTCAAAGGGCATAAAATTAAATGTTGTGTTCTTTCTTATAACATTTTTAATTAGTATAAATAGGGTTGTAGTTTCTACATTTTGAACACAACTTGAGTTTGAATGAAATTTCTCATGGAGTGTTATCTCTCAAGCTTTATGCTTTTATTTATATTCTTGTGATAGAATACATGCTTAGGACTATCAATTTAGTTTGATCAATTAGATTGTGGAGAGTACGGAATCTTAGGAATAAGTTCTACTTTATTCTTGATCTTTGAACAATCTTTCCAAGCAAAAATTTGTTTAGGTTTCTTGGGCTTGTTTAACTAATTGTTTAATCGAAGTTATTCTTATTACTGTTGTAGCGGTTCACCTAGAATAAGGAGAGTTCTCAAACATGATTGAGGTACTACATCTATATATAAACGTTGGCTTATCAAGAATATGCAAGAAAAGCACTTCAGATTGTTGATTTATTGTTAGAGATGGCTTAGAACCAATTGCAAGAATTATATGAGTTCAACGTGGGAATATTAGAGGGTGTGGAGCGACATCTGTTAACATATGGAATATTCACCTTATACAGTCAAAGTGTATATCATGGAAAGCCAGTCAACTTAACTTAAAGGTTTTGAAAGAGTTACAACTTATTTACTGCATAATGATAAAGAAACTAGCACAAAGTATAATATTTTTGAAGAAAGTGAAATGTTGAATCTTATAAATGATTTACAAGTTCCAATTGAAAACAAAAAAGGAATGCAAGAAGGAATCGAGAATGAAATGCCCTTTGAGGGTCAAGAATGAAATAGGAGAAACTTATTTGAGGATTTAATGACTGAAGCATGTAATGAACATTATACCCTAGTTGTTCAGAAATTTTCACATTGAACTTCTTTAGTAAAGTTGCTGCATATCAAAGTTCTCAACGGTTGGAGTAACAAATCATTCGGCATGTTGTAGAACTGTTAAAACCAATGTTTATAAAAAGTGCCACTATACCTACTTTTTTTTACGAAGCTAATAAAAAATTACGTGACTTGGGCTTAGGTTATGAGTCTAGTCATGCATATAAATGCAATTGTGTATAGTATTGGAAAGAATTTAGAGCTTTTCAACAATGCCCAGTTTGTGGTGCGTCTCGGTACAAAGTTAATGATGAAAAAGTAAAAAAAAATTCCACATATGGTATTACACCATTTTCTATTGATATCGAGATTAAAGCAACTGCTTATAACAAAAGGCAACATTCATAACATGAGATGACATAAAAATAAGCGAGTCAAAACAGAAGATATGTTAAGACATCTAGCTAATGCAGAGAGGTAAAAGCATTTTGATCATGAATTTCCTCATTTCATTTTGGATTCCCGAAATGTTTGTTTAGGATTAGGTTTACATGCGTTTAATCTGTTTGAAAATATGAGTACTTCTTATACTATGTGGCCTGTAGTGATAATCCCTTATAATTTGTCACCTTGAAAATGCATGAAGAAGTCCAACTTCTTCATGTCTTTTTTCATACTTGATCCAAGATCTTCTGGAAAGGAAATTGATGTTTACCTGTAGCTATTGATTGAAAATTGAAAGAGTTGTGGACTATTGGTATGTGAGCTTATGATTTTGTTACCAATGAGTTATGTCAACTGTATTCAATCTTATTGTGGTACATTATCAACTTCCTTAGGTATAGTGACATATCTGAATGAAGTACGAAAGGCTATCATGCATGTCCTACAAAATATTACTCATGGGCATTGGCGTTATCTTCTTGAAAATCAAAGTTGAAGTAGAAGTAAGCAACATGATGGAAATGTAAACAACAAATAGGTATATTTAACTTTTCAGTGTTGAGCAAACAACCATTGAAGCAAGATAAGAAAATAAAGTGATCTCTAAATTCGTCTGAGAGAAGTATTTTTTTCCAAATTTCATATTGGTCTAAACTACTTTTACAACATAAATTGGATGTAATGCATATTGAAAAAATATATGTGACAACTTGGTAGGCACATTGTTAAATATTAAAGGAAAAACAAAAGATACCACAAACCCTTGGTTAGACCTACAATATTTGAAAATAAGAAATGACTTCCACTTGAGGCAGGTCGATAACAGATCTGTAAAGCCACATGCAACATACACATTAACTAATAGTGAACAAATTGTGTTTTGTAAGTTTTTGAAATAAGTGAAGTTTTCTGATGGATTCATGTCTAATTTTTCACGATGTGTGAATGATAAAGATGAAAAATTGAGGCATAAAACACATGACTATCATATTTTGCTATGTAGACTTCTCCCTATTGGTACTCGAGCATATCTACCGACACTATAAGAACTATGGTCTAGTGTCGGTTGAAAAAAATGAACACAAATGTTTGGATTCAGTTTCAAAAAAATGATTTTTTAATGTACTCAAAATAGTAATCTAATTGCAAACATGATTGTCAGATTCAATCAGATAAAAATTAGATGTCAACCAAATAAAAGTTAAGTTTTATTTTATGTCTATACTCTTACTTCCATTAGAATCTCTTACCATCAATTGAAATCAATCTACAAACTACAAGCATGACAACAAATAAAAGATAAGAAAATGTAGCTTAACAAAAAAAAAATTGAAACGACCAAACAAAAATTAGCTCATCAACCAAAAAGAAAAACACACATCCACTAATAAGTGACATTTAAAAAAGGAGATTAAACCCACAAAAAATGTTGAAAGTTTGAAAATGTGAGGCCCCGATCCAAAAGGGAGTCCAGTTGAAGAGGAGCTCCGTTGAGAAAGGCTATTTTAACCAAGTATAGAAAGAGTCATTATGCGAAGAAAGATGAAATTAGAGATAGGTTTATACAAAGAGAAGTATTTGAGTCTAAGAGCCATTGTGCTAAAGTAGGTAACACGTTGAGGTTGCTGACAAAGAAGAAGTTGCGTTTAACGCTGAGAATTAGGTGATTGGGGTAGCAATGTGAAAAGAAGTACCTAGGCCTAAGAGTGTGGCGATGAGGTAAGTGTTCGATAGAGGTGACTAGACGATCCTCTTAGAAAAGTAAATATGTGTTGCTTCTGAGAAGAAAGTTAGGCCATTTAAAGAAGTTTAGCTTTCCAAGGAGATAAGGTTGGCGTCTCAAGAAAAATATCTAATCGTAATTGATGTTTAGCTTACGTGTTGAGTTTGAGTTGGTTGTATAGTGTGGCAGAATGAAAAGGTGACCATCGTAAAGTAAGGACCAAAAACTGAAAGAAAGGGCGAAAAAATGTTAAATGTTTTATTGAGTTGTTGAGAGGAGATTTTGGAGCATTGAAAAGCCAGTTGGGAAATCACTAGGCAAGAAGAGGAAGATGAAAGCCAAGGAAAGAAAGAGTTGAGACTAAGTGTTGTTGTGAGTGATCCTTATAAAAGAACAATTGTTGATTTCATGAATAAATGATTTTTCTACATGAATGCATGTTGTTTATCACCGAAATATTGTAATGCATGTTCTTTACAAAAGAAGAAAGTATTTTATAAATGTTGTATGGAAAGGTTTCTTCTGTAATTATTTCGTTGATGCTTGTTGTATCATATCGATATTATATGTTGAATGTGGTTTGTTGAGCTAATAGTTCTCTTTGATGTTGGTGTTGGTGTTGGTGTGTAACGAGTAATTGTGGATGATCTATCGTAAGATGTCAGTAGAAATCCCAGGTTTAATGCGATATGCTGGTGAAAGTGAATCCTAGATCTATGCAGGTAAATACTTGTGGAAGTAAATCCCAGGTCTAGGCAATGAGATACTGGTGAAAGTGAATCCTAGGTTTGAGATGAGATTGAATGTTACAAGATGCTGGTAGAAATCTCAAGTCATTTGCAAGACATTGATGAAATCCTAGGTTTAACACGTGATGTTGGTAAAGTGAATCCCAGGTCTAGGCAGGTAAATGCTGGTGAAGCGAATCCCAGGTCTACGTGATTAGATGTGGTTGGAAGAATCACAGGTCCCGTGAATGGTGAATGTTTTTTGAATTGAAAATGCATAGAACTATTGTGATTGCAATGTTTATAAATTGTATTGAGAACTTGAGTTATTGCATTGGTTGCTTGTGATCATGAGATTAATTTTGTTGTTATTAGAACTCTTGTATTCTCTAAAAAGGTATTTCTCAACCCATCACTCACTAAGTCTTCAACTTACGTTTTAAGTTTTCCTTCCCCAGGTTGTTAGGCGTTGAAGCCAAGTAACAGATAAATGTCAGGTGCAGAAGCCAAGTTGTGAGGCCCTGATCCGGAAAAGGAAATATTGCGATGAAGGATCCTTGTTGGAAGGTTGTTTCGAATAAGTGTTGAGACATCCCGAAAGAAAGGATAAGAAAAGAGAGTCGACGATGGAAAGAGAAAGGTGTAAGTCAAAGATTCTACTGCATGAAGGTAAGCAACACGATGAGGATGATTGGAGAGGAAGGAGTTGCGTTAGGCACCAAGAGCAAGCGTTTGGTAGAATATTGTGAGAAGAAGTATCTGCACCCAAGAGATTGAGGCGAGAAAGTAAATGTCTTGTCAAAGTGAAATGATAACTCGCTACGAGAAAGGAAAAGACGATGTCCATTTTGAGAAGATAATAGAGCAGTCGGACAATTAAGAGTTTCACTTACTAAAGAGATAAGGTGTGTGTTTCAAGGGAAAGTCAAATTTCCGTTGATGATAAGCTTACATGTCAAGATTGTTGGTGGCATAGCGCAACCTGTTAGTAAGGTGACACGTGTCAAGCATGAAAGTGATCCTTGGAGGTGAAAAACCTCTATAAATAGGGCCGAAAGCCAAAATAAAAGGGAAGTTTTGTCCAAAAAGTGATAGATTTTCTAATGAAAGTGAGGAGAAAGTTCTGATTGTTGAACAAAAAGTTCCTTCAACTGTTGGACGAGAGAAGAAAGCGGAAAGCCGAGAAGGAAAGGGTTCAAGCTAAGTATCTATTGTGAGTGACAAAATGTGCTACAAGTTTTGTTTGTGATTGATACACCGTTTTACAAGTATTGTTTGAAAGTAACAAACATGATTTATAAACATTTTCGTTGATTGATTACTTTTCTACAAATAATCAAATATATTTTATTTATTTTGTTGTTGCAAGTGATAATATCTGTTTTATAAATGATTGTAAACAAATAAATGTTTTTGTGAATAAATATGAGCATTCTTCTCAAGAAGGTAAAACAAGATTTATAAACTATTATGAATAACGAATCAAATTTTGAATATAACTTCTAAACTTTGACCCTCATTTTGGGGAAAGAGATGTTCTATAAACATGATCGTTTTGGTATTCTTTTCTCTGTGATTGTGTATATAAGTTACTTTACTAATATGTACTAAGAGTAAGTAGTGAGTCGTTGCTCCCTTAATGTATTTGCATGGATGTGAGATGAGATGCAATTGTAAGATGAGTCGCTGGTTAAGTGTGACTCTGAGGTCTAAGAATGATTGAATGTGACGGGACACTGGTGGAAATCCCAAGTAACTCGTGTGATACTAGTGAGTGCGAATCTCAGGTCTAGGCGAGGGGAAAATCCTAAATCTCAGAGTTGAACTTGTTGCAAAATGATTCCAGCGCATGGCATTGTAGCACTCGCTGTGTGATTGTTCAAATTGTTGCGGTTGATGAGATGTGCATTATTTGTTGTGGTTTTGATGTGATGTATTTATCTATTGCGGTTGACCTTATTATTTGTGGATTCTATGCGTTTTCCCAAAAGTTATTCTTAAAACATGTTGCTCAGTAAGTCCGTTTGACTTATGTTTTCAGTGTTTTCCCTCCTTAGGTTGTTAGGCATTGAGGCTGTGTGAAGGTTGGTTTTTAGGCGTTATAGCCAAGCTAAGGAGGGAAGACAGCTAGTCCATAGTCTTACATGTAGTGCTAATCATGACATCTCATCGCACGCTTAAGGAGCTTGTTGGTAACCGAATGACTCTTTAGCGTAGATGACTCGACTCTAAAGTAAGTAGAGAGCAATACCCAAGTTGATGAAATCTAACCCGGTGAGCTGAAGGGCCAAAGAGTCAAGTCTGAGGCAAGCTAGCTCTAAACCCGATCCACTAAGAGAGGTGGTTAGGTGACCAAGGTGAAGGAGGAAGTGCTACCTTTTATACGTTTAGGCACCTATCACAATAAGCAACATTTAACGGTGAAGAAAAGAAATGAATACTCTGGTGGATGTCCTTGGGTTGGACTAAAGACGACAAAAAGGAAAAAGGACGCGAGCGAAGTCTAATGCCCCAAACCATTGGTATAGAGAGCAGCATTAGACAGTGGATGAAGGAGAGTGTGTTCAACTTGGTAGAAAGAAAAAAAGGATGTGAGAAGATCAAGGTTGGTTTATTTTATGAAAAGCCAAAGTTATAAATTGTATTTGTACTTTGTAAGTGTTAAATTCATAAATAGAAGAAGTTAAGTTACTCCATTGTGCTTTGTAATTCTTTTAGTTGTTTTTCCGCTGCAAAAGATGTGAATGTATCCAAAGCTCAAGGGAAGAGTATTCCAAAGAGACAAGAAGAAGAGTTATTTCGCTCACTAGTTTTTTAGTGCATTATCTCGTGAGAGGTATGCATTGAATGTCTAGGTGGCAAGCCCTCCATTTGGTCACGTGATGTGACATTTGAAGCGGGGCGTGACACAAGTAAAGGAGAAAAGGTTGGATTGTTATGTAAACTTGTGCAGCGAGCAAACTGTGTCATTCCATATTGTGTTTAAGGAATTAATAGGTAAGAATTTGACTCCTTAATGCTAGGAGTACATCTCAGATCGAAGAAATACTTTCTGATGTATCACGGTTGGTGAGGCCGAAGACGATGGGTGTGAAAGGATTGAGCCAGGGAAAGAAATCCCTAAAGATTGTCTCTAAAATGGTTGTTGAGCAACAAAGGAGAAGGATAAAAAACAAGGTCCGTTTACTCCAAAACACCCTATCGTAAGGAGCATCATTCATGTGGATGAAGGAGGCGTGTGGATCATAATAACTTAGGTTTTTATCTTTGTGCCTTGTGAGATAAGGAATGTAACTATTAAGTGTGAACTTTATGTAAAGTGTTAAGTTAATAAAAGGAAGAAATTATGTTTATTTCACTACATTGCTAATTGTATTTATCGCTTAGTAAATGAAATTGGTGTTATGGCAAGAGACCTAGGCGATGGAGTAAAGTTTAAAGGTTTCATATTTTCCATTACAATGAGTAAGTCTAAGATTCAATGCGAAGGCTTCGCAATGTGACAAGTTGAAGTGAGTTTTTCCGCTTACTAGGCGTTTATCGCATCATCTCGCGGTGAGATACGCATCGGGTGTCTAAATGAGACCACTCCATCTAGTTCCAGGAAGCGGCATTTGGGTCAAGGTGTGACAATAAAGGAACAAGGCAAGTTATAGTAACAAAATATTTAACAAGTTTAGGAATATAAGCCATACATTATATATGAAATGCGAATCTCACTAACAATTCATGAAAACATTAGAAAAAACCATTGAAATTGTAGAGAAGAATGAAACTTGCATACAAAAGAGTGTCACACCTCGCTCCAAATGTTGCGCCCCACGACCAAAATGGAAGGGTGTGCCACCTAGACGCTTAACACATTTTCCCTTTTTAGGATGACGTGCCAATCGTCCAATAAGAAAAATGACTATTCCTCTAATATTTATGCGCGGGAGGTAAACTTAGGTGAAAGAAAAACACTTCATCAATGTAGATATAATAGTACATGTGACCATGGGTACTTAAGACCCTTCAAAAGAAATGAAACACAACTAACTTAACTTGCTCCTGTAACCCCTACATGTTATGCGAAAAGATAGTGACCACTACCAAAACGATGTGATTTCAGCGCACATAAGGCGATTAGGACTGCAAGTTCAAGTTGGATGTCCTTCACCATCTGAAGGCAGGGGGTAAAACAAAGTGTGAAAGGTTAGACAAAAACGTCTAGTGAGTGGGATCGTTTATCTTTTACTAATAACATATCAATCTGCATGCCGAGTGACTTCAAAATTGAACACAATAAAATCAGTTATATAAAAAGTAACTTCCTCATTTCGCAAGTTTTCATATCGCATGTCTTAAGCATGTTACGCATTTAGTTTACCCCTTTTTCCTTGACTTAAGTGTTTACCTTGCTCTTTTGCCTAGTTACGATCATGCAGAGTAAACTCAACGCAATAGCAATGCTCATTAATTTCACCACGCATTACTTGTCTTTTAATGTCAGATCACACAACAAGCAAAGGACATCACATACCAGATCACACAACAAGTATGAGACATCCTATTTAAGGTCATAAACATGAATAGAACATTTTATTCCATATCACACAGCAAAAATAGTGCATCTTACCCAAGATCACACAATAAGTGTATGGTATCATATCATCCATGGTACAAGGTTAGCTTACCTCAAAACATAACATTAGATCTCAATATTCAACATGTGATGATACAATATTTAAAACGTTAAACCACCCCATTTCAACTTAAGTTATTTTGAGAGCATATTATCATACATTCACTTTGTCGGTGAACTCACTTACGATGGTGGTGAAAAAACATGCAGAAAATTTCACACCGTTTACGAACTCATAAGAAACTAGTAAAGCATTAAATAAGAGTTATAAACTTTTTTCTTATTTAAAAAGCTTATGTAGGAAAACCACTCATTGTTATGGTCAGCTCTTTTACTTCTCTGACCAAAGTCCCCTTACTAGTTTTGGAATCTTGGTAAGAGCTTGCCCCCACTTCAAAACCTTAAGCACCTTCAAATTATTTCTCTCTTAATAAGATCAGGATAAGAAGTATTTTCAAATGACTCAAGCTTTTTATTTATAGATCTTTTTAGGTGGGTCTCTCTATACTTAAATGATTTCCCTAATCGACAGCGAAAAGTGGCCCAATCTGAAATCTTAGGAAAGATCAAATAGATTGAGCTTAATGTTTATGTGAATGATTGTATCAAATAATATTAAGTCCACAATTAAGAACATTGAAGATGCTAAGGAATTTATAAAATCTGTGGAAGGATGTTCTCAGTCAAAGTCGGCTGATAAGTCACTTGCTGGAATACTTATGAGTACTTTAACCAACATCAAGTTTGATTGTTCTCGTACTATACATGATCATAACCTTGAAATGATGAACTTGGTAGCAAGATTAAAGACCATAAGAATGGAAGATAATGAGAATTTTTTGGTAACATTTATCCTTAATTCCTTACCTTCAGAGTATGATCCATTCCACATGAACTATAACACTCTGAAAGATAAATGGAATGTGCATGAATTACAAAGTATGCTCATTCAAGAGGAAGCGAGGCTTAAGAAACCAATAATTCACTCTGCCAATCTCATGGGTCACAAAGGAGCTGGAAAGAAACCTGGAAGAAAGAATGGAAAGGGCAATCATAGACAACTAAAGGTAAAACAGTCATCCACAAAAGGGAACAAGTTAAGGATAAGTGTCGTTTTTGCAATAAACCTGGGCACTATCAGAAAGATTGTCTGAAACATAAGGCATGGTTCGAGAATAAAGGAAGGATAATGCTTTTGTATGTTTCGAATCAAACTTGACTGAAGTTCCTTATAAAACATGGTGGATTGATTCTGGTTGTACCATTCATGTTTCCAATACGATGCAGGGATTCCTTACGACCCGAACCACAAACCCAAGTGAGAGATTCATCTTTATGGAAAACAGATTCAAATTTCCAGTTGAAGCTGTGGGAACCTATCGTTTAACCTTAGACACTGGACATCATTTAGACCATTTTGATACCTTTTATGTTCCTACTATTTCTTGTAATTTGATTTCCTTATACAAACTTGATACTTCAAGTTATTACTTTAAATTTGGGAATGAGCGTTTTAGTTTATTTAAACAAAACCTTTTCATTGGCTCTGGTATTCTTTGTGATGGCTTTTATAAATTAAAGCTTGATAATTTTTTTGCTGAAAGTTTGTTAACCTTGCATCATAATGTTGGAACTAAACGTGGTCAAACTAATGAATCGTTAGCTTACTTAGGGCATAAATGTTTGGGTCACATATCTAAAGAAAGAATTAAAATATTGATAAAGAATGAAATTCTTCCGGATTTGGATTTTACTGACCTTGGAACTTGTGTGGATTGTATTAAAGGAAAGCAAACAAAACATACAATTAATAAAGAAGCCACAAGAAGCTCACGGCTTCTTGAAATTATACACACTAATATTTATGGGCCTTTTGATGTTCCATCTTTTGATAGAGAAAAGTACTTTATCACCTTTATTGATGATTTCTCACATTATGGATATATCGATTTGTTGCATGAAAAATCTCAAGCAATAGATGCCTTAAAGATATTTATAAATGAAGTTGAAAGACAATTAGATAGAAGGGTGAAAATCTTAAGATTTGATAAAGGTGGTGAGTATTATGGAAAATATGATGAAAATGGACAGTGCCCAGGACCATTAGCTAAATTCCTAGAAAGCCATGACATATGTGCTCAATACACAATGCCAGGAACACCACAACAAAATGGTGTTGCAGAAAGGCGTAATCGTACATTAATGAATATGGTTAGAAGCATGTTAATTAATTCATCTTTACGTATATCCTTGTGGATGTGTGCATTAAGAACCGCTCAATATTTATTAAACAGGATTCTTAGTAAGTCAGTTCCAAAGACACCTTTTGAACTGTGGATAGGAAGGAAACCTAGTTTAAGACACCTACATGTTTGGGGTTGTTAAGCGGAAGGAAGAATTTATAATCCACATGAAAAGAATCTGGATTCAAGAACAACCAGTGGTTTCTTCATTGGTTATCTAGAAAAATCAAAAGGATATAGATTTTATTGTCCTAACCATAGTACAAAAATAGTTGAAACTGGAAATGTAAGGTTCATTGAGAATGACATAATTAATGGAAGTTTGGAACCACGTAAAGTGGAGATTCAATAAGTTAGGGTGAAAATCCCTTCATCTATAACTTCTTCTTCTCAAGGTGTTGTTCATATAGTTGTTGACTTAGTTAACAATCCACAAGAAGAACAAATTGATGATCAAACTCCGCATAATGATGTTATGAAAAATGAACCTGTAACTGAGGGACCACAAGAAATAGAGTTAAGAAGATCTGTAAGATCAAGAAGGTCAGCTATTTCTGATGACTACGTGGTTTATTTGCAAAATGGTTAGATGCCATGAAAGAAGAGTTAAAATCTATGAATGATAATGAAGTTTGGGATCTTGTAGAATTGCCTAAAAAAAGTAAAAAAGTTGGGGAATGAGTGTTTAAGATCAAACGTGACTCAAATAACAATATCAAATGATACAAAGCTAGATTTGTTGCAAAGGGCTATACTCAGAAAGATGGCATTAATTATAAAGAGACCTTTTCTCCTGTCTCAAAAAAGGACTCATTAAGAATTATTATGGCTTTAATAGCTCATTATGATTTAGAGCTTCATCAAATGGATGTGAAACCAACTTTTCTAAATGAGAATTTAGATGAAGAAGTGTTCATGGATCAACCAGAAGGTTTTATGGTTGAAGGAAAGGAACATAT
>JBBPDI010069066.1:0-17512 GCA_037974545.1 Cucumis variabilis
AATTAATTTTGAATCATATCCAAAATTAAATTTATATAATAAAGTTTGATAAACTTTATATTATAATGTATCACTATCATGAAACTAATTTCCAAAGTAAATTTGAACATTTCCAATTACAACTAATATAAATAAATCTCATTATTTTTTACGAGTTAGGAAGGGGATCTAATGGACCTACAAATCAGAAGCTACAACGATCTAAGATTAATTGGCTAAACTCATTAATCACATTAACCAATATTCGTTAACTGTGTATACACTCCTCTAAAGACTCACAGTTGAACTTTTCTCACTATAGATATATTTTTGTATCCATGGATATAGATCAATAACAGTATGTTAGTCCTTCACGAGTGTTTGCAACACCAGCGGGTCAATTTACCATTTTACCCCTGGGTTATCTCTCATTCTTAAATACTAGTCCTCCTCTAAAGAACAACCTGTTTATGGTCCTACCAATAAACAGAAATCCCTTTCGTGCAGTAGAAAAGGTAAGAGCCCTTTGTTCAAGTCCTATGCAAACTCATTGCATAGATTTTCTCACTTGCATGTCAACTATACAAACGCGTTGGATCATTGCATTTGTATCAAATACAAAGTGAGTCGTATCCATAGTGTTACCAGGATATAGTACCCAATCTTATCCCTATACTATAGACCTTTTAAGCTGATCTCGAATATTGATCTCTGTATGTCTCTACATACTGTTCAAGACTCATTAAACAACTTAGAATGTTAGTTTATTGGATTTAGGTTATTAAGACAAATATAATAATATAATCAATAACAATTATTACAATAATAACACTTTATTAATAACGGTTAATGGATTATATTTACAACCAACGAGTTTTAGGACATAAATCCCAACAAGTCCAACCTCCAAATTCCATCTCTCTCCTCAATTCATTCACTTATTGGGTTCTTACACTTGATTCTAAGTCTGGAGAATAATAGATCAACAATAGTGGTGGTCTCGGGTTCGTGTACATGAGAAATTATGAAAGATTGAAAAGCATCGAAGGTATGAGTTTTCCTTAACTCTAATTTCATTTTATTTACCGTAGTAATGCATGTTAACTTATAAATTATTTATATACAATTACAGTAAAATTGATCCTAGTTCCACTATTCATATCTACCGTATTCCATCATCGACGCCCACTATGCACATTTTGTTTGTTTTTTTTCATGGACTTTTACATGTGGGTCTCTTTGTGCTCTAAAAGTCATGCAATGCCTCAGGCTTCAGTGCTTTGAAATTATGTGATGATCAATTAAGCTTTCAACGCTTTTTGGTTCGTTGGTGTGTGTCGATCTTGATCAACATTTCTTCATCGCATTCCTTCAGAACAAGTGTTGAGGATCCCTTGCTTTGGCATTGATCGAAATGTTCCTTGTTTTAACAAAAGTCTTGCAAAGAAGAATACCTCGATGTCATAATATCAAGGAATTAGTGTATTTTAAACATGTAAAGCATTGCAGACAAATTACTGAATTTCTAAGTGGGGCGTTTGGTGCGCAGAATTGGTTATTGTAGTATGTGGGTTATTATAGTTTGTGTTTGAAGTGTAGAGTATTATAGTCTAGGTTATTATAGTCTATGTTTGGAGTGAAAGAATTATAATTAGGGTCATTATAGTCTATATTTGGGGTGCAAATTATTATAGTCTACGTTATATCATGTTTATTTTTTTCACTATTATTTTTTGGCATACATGTATGAGGTATATGAAATACCATTTTCTAAAAACATAGTTCGAATTGTATTTTTCACTAATTTATACAAACTAGTTTATTACTAGTTGAGATGCATGTCTTCTATAATTTTATAATATAACATATTTTATAGAAATTGATGTGTGATTTAATTAAGGGTGTGCTTGGATTGATTTTGAAGTGTTTAATTTTTAAAATAATTCATTTTAAGATCAATTGAGGTGTTTGACATTAGTTTAAAATAACTTTTTAAAAAATAAGATTATGAAATAAAATCATTTTAGAGAAAACACAGGTAACCAAATTTTAGAACAAATGTTTATTTGGTGTTTAATGAGGAATTCCTCCCAAATATCTATTTTTCTTCATCTATGTTTTCACCTTTCTCCTATCTACTTTTTACTGCGTCGTTTTTTTTTCAAATACTTTGAATATTTTTTCAATGAGTGTTCATATACATTTAAATATAGGGATTTGCAAATGTTCTTCTCTCAGTCAAATCTACTTCACCTATCATCTGTGAAAGAAATCATTAGGATGTTAATGAAGAATATGATATATCAGTTCATGAAATGAAGATGAATGAAGAACGTGATCGGATTGCATACCTTATTGTCTAGTTGATATTATATTGTCTTGGAAAAATTGTTGTTCTTATTTATATTTTATCGTTTATGGAAATCAATTATTTTTTATAGTTATGTATTTTACATTTCAAGATATTTGTGCTTCTAAAAGTCAAATTGTCTAAAAAAAATTAATAAAAAAATGAAATTAATGTTTCATTTCAATTCAAGTAACTAAAAAAATTAATGATTTCAAGATAACCTGAGATTAATTTTAAAATATATTTCTGAAAAGTATATTCAAAATGTGTGTATTTCTTTATGGAATTAGTTCATAATGTTTAATAGTCTTTTATGATAATTTGACTTAAGTATAAACATTGTTAGTATAGGACAAACCAAACAAAATTTTGTATATAAACATTTATAAAGAGATCAAACCAAACATTTAAGTGTTTAGATTTTAAACTCATTTTATAAAAAAGGTTTTTAGAAAAATGTATTCTTAAAAAAACATTTTTTCAAAGCCTATCCAAACGCACCCTCAATCTTATTAATGTAGTTGTTCATTTAATAAATTTAACTACAATTTTCATACATAACTATTAACAAGCTTAAGAAGTAAACAAAATAATTTTAGAAGAAAAGAAAACATAAGAAAGTGTATGTAAAAATTATTATTATAATTAAACAAAAAGTGCATTTGGAATGACTATGAAAAAAGGCTTTTGAAAAATTCATTTTTATTTAAAGACTTGTTATAAAAACTTCTTAAAATAAAAACAATATGTGTTTCAAAACTCCTTTAAGAATTATTTGTGTGTACAAGTTTTTTTTTTTTATTTGTTATCTATACTAAAATGTTTCTATTAATATTTTCAAGATTGATCGATGGTGACGGTATCTAGAGATGATTGTAGAAAGTTGGCTGGTAGAGTCATCGGAGGTGAAGGTCAAAGATTGGCCGCCGACGATCACTGGAGATTAGCCTAAATCCTAAAAATGTTCTTATTCAAAATTTTCAAGGTTGATTGGTAGCGACGATCGTCAAAATTGGTTTTTTGAAAGTTCATCAATAGAGTCACCGGAGGTGGTGTTTGGAGATTGGCCAACTACGATTATTGAAGATTAGCCTAAACCCTAAAAATGTTTTATTAAAATTTTTCAAGATTGGTCGGTGATGACAGTCGTCGTAGTTGGTTGTCGAAATTCACTAATGGAGTCATCGAAGGCGGTGGTTGGAGATTGGCAGGCGACAAACACCGGAGGTGGTGTTTGAAAGTTGATTGACGAACTTTCCAATCCTTGAAACAAATACCCCTAGGGTTGAAGAATAGTTGTGGCATGTGGGTTATTTTCAATCTCATCCTAATCTCAACTAAAGTTAAACCTTATCCCAAACGAGGATCGAACTATTATAGCCCACTCCACTTTACTCCACCCCACTCTTAGCCCCAAACATACCTATATATTTTTATACTATTTTTAGGTATTTTTTCTAATTATTTTTCACTATTTACCTTGAATAAAGAAGCCTCTAACTTGTATTCCTACAGGTTATCAGCTTCTGACACTCATTGTCCACTAAGTACATTTTGTTGTCCTTGGAAAATATTTTTACTCTAGTGGGTCTTTGACAAAAGCGATTTTGTTATGCAAAAAGTAAAGAATTATGCAAAGATAGGCAAGGTTGTTATTAAACACAAGTATGTTCGAAAATGAAAATTATTGTAAAGTGTTGCTTACCTGAATTCGCTTTGATAAAAAAATATTTGTAGTTTACCCTTTACTCTTTACCGTAGATAGGTTCAAGCACGGGTGTCCAACCTAAGAGAGTGAGGCTAAGTAAAATTTCTTGAATAAAGGCTTCAAAGAGATGAGATTAGTAACAAATAGAAAAGAAAATCATTGAGAGAAATTAAGAGAGGCCAAGTATTAAGGAGAAATTTAAATTGCAACTGAAATTCAATAAGAAAAATGAGGAATGTGCTTAGGCAAATAATTTATTCTTATCATTGAATCAAGATGATTAAGAATTGAATCATGCTTAATTAAGAGAGGTTCTTGGATTTAAGATTCTTCACAAGATCAACTTGCTTGATTTTGAAAGAATTCTTATCAAAGTTCAAGAAAAGAGATGATTTCCATAGAGGGTTAATTTAATTCTTGCAATATTAACTAAAAACCCTAACTTATTCTTCAAAGAAAATTACAAGCTCATCATAATTTTGCAATCAAGGAATTAATTGGAAATTAATTGTGGCCTAAAAAATGCAATTAATTTCAAGAAATTGGCAAGAAGGAATTCATCAAGCAATATTCAATTTCATGAATTTATGAGAAACAATCAAGAATCAAGTAAATTTTTGTGTAAAGAAAAGTAATCCAACTAATTTGGCATTAATTGTGATACTGAAGCATTTTGCATACAAAGATTGAATCAAAATCTAAAATCAAGAAAGAAATTAACTAGAATTATAGGAATTGATACAAGGGTTTAATTCTTGATACAAAATTGTGGAGTCCAACAAAAACTTACACCAAAACAAAGATTGAATCAAACTCTAATTACATGAAAAATTAAAGAAGAGAAATTTCGCAATGAATGAATTAACCTAAACCCACTTACCTCAAGAATTTTAGCTCTTCATCATGAAAATTTTTGGAATTTTAAGTGATGAGGAAAAAAATGGCAGAATGGGGTAAAGATTTTAGAAATTGGGAGAAATTTGGTAGAATAGGAATAACTTTGGAGAAAATAGTGAATTGATTGTTGTAATTAGGGGTATTTATAGAAAATAATGGAGCTAACCACCTCTTGGGTTCGAACTCATCCCCTCTAGGCCGACGCGTGCTTCAAAATTAAAGAAATGGGGATTTATTTTTTGGATTTTTGCAAAATATTTACAAGTTTGCCATCATAAAAATGAAGAAAAAAAGGAAGTCCAGTGGTTGAGATTCGAACTCGTAAGGGAGGAGGCCCACGTAGAGGCTCTGGATGCGACACTTGTTGGAAAGAGAAAGGCGGAGCTGGAAACATGTGCACATGGATGAATTCAAAATAAATTTGATTTTTTCGCGTCAATTCGGGATCGAACACACGATGTCTTATATGCGCTGTGGGTAAGGAGAAAAGACATTGTTTTCAGTGTAGAATCCAGAAATTAATCGTTGAGCATGTGATTCAAACTCGTGACTTAGAGGCTGCGTTGATTCGCTTGTGTTGGTTGATGACACATGTCATGACTTATTTACTAAAATGCATCTTATGGTCGATTTGCTTGTTCTCCTTTATTTGAACTTCGAATTAGGTGATTTTTATGCCGTTGGGTCCGTATCAGAGTCTACTTTCATATTCTACATAAAATATCAAAATAATGAACATATACATGATAAAGATTGAGAATAAGTTATCTTTAAACAGGTCAATATTTGTTCCAACATTCTTGATCACCATGATTGGAAAATGATGCGCCACATTTGATTATTGACGCTTAGCTCTTCTAAGTGATGGACTACATTATGTGTTTTATGTGTTCTAAACGCCTCTTAGAATTCTTGTTATGATTCGAGTAGTTTCATCAGTATTTCTACACATAATTATGTGGATAAAGGTGAATGGATCAAAACTATGTATCTTGAATTGGAATCTATGTACTTCAATTCAGTCAATTGGGATCTTGTAGATCAACCTGATAGAATAAAACCTATAGGTTTTTTAAATAGATCTACAAGAGAAAAAGGGGCATATGGTAAGGTGCAAACTTTTAAAGCAAGAATAGTGCTTGTTATGTTCTTGGTTTGCACGATTGATATGTGTAGTTAGATTTGTCATTTCAATAATCCTATCACAAACCTCTCTTCGCAGAATTAATGGATTTGATGGTATGTCATTGAGGTTCTATGTATGCGACGAGCATGGTAATCCAGTGTAAATGAAGGTACACGATCCTTTCCTCACATAACTACTAGATCTGCATTGAGTATAAGTTCTCCTCTTGTTTGTCCAAGTGTAAGTGAAGCAAGAGGTTTCTTGGGTAAGCCAAGGGTTGAACATATAGAATTTCTATCAAGCTTTAGCTATAAAGTCTACATCTCATTCAGGTGGTATACATTCTATACAGTATGATGTAAGTATGTGTTGATTCTATTATTTACACTAGAAGTTCTGTAGAAGGTGGTATGGAATGGCATTGAAATAAATGTGATGTTCAATAATATCCTCTAGCTGTATCGAAAGAAATTAACTAAGAGAATAACTAAAAAAACAAAAGGAGAAAATAACATAGAAGACTTTGTTAATCCAGTTCCGAGAAAACTACCTCTGTCTAGAGAGCTTTCTGCTCAAATAAGAAATATTATTAAGATTCAAATGAGAAAGCAACAACACTCTTAAGTTATAACAAAAACTTAATCAAGGATAAGCTCCCTCTGAATTTGTGTTTGAATCTATTTGAAGATAAACTCAGGCTTCCCCTGAATTTATTGACTGTAGTTCAACTCTTTCATTGTTCATTCATATTTCTTATCAGCTAGTACACGGTGAGCCAACTGTAAATCTTAAGCAATTTATCATAATAAAGAAGGTGATTTGAATACCTTCGAGAACAATAATAAAGAAGGTAATTTGAATACCTTCGAGAACAATATTTTATCAAGAGAGAACTCTAAAATAAATTTGTCGTTTACCCTCACATAAAATCAAGTGAATAGCTTCGTTATTTAAGGCTCACGATAGCCTTTGGGATCTTCTTAATAAAAAGATATAGATAAAAGATTCCTATAAAAGAGGAAAATATTTTATCTTTAACATAAATAATATCCCTTATTTAAATAATCAACGTTGTTAAATAATAAAAAGAATTCTTATTAATTCTTTTTGACAAAAAACCCAACAAGCATGATTATAGAAGGTGAACTAACTTGTATTAAAGAAATGTGAAGGAAGGTCTCTTTGTTGTAGGTGATTAAGTCATGTGGTGGTCCCTAATGCCACTAGAAGAAAATAGGTCTTTTTTAATGTATTCTAAACGTCGAGATGAAAGACGTTGGGAGACATAGCTTGATACCATAACTTTCACTACTCCTTATAACAGACTCATAACAAAATAAGTGAAAAATAAAACTAACTCTCAACATATAATAATAATAATAATGCTTTATTGTTTACTTTGAAAGATTGAAAAAAAAAATCTTGGATCTTGAACAAGTTAATTAAGGATTCAAAAAGATTGGATTCTTGATTAACTTGATCAAAAATCTTGAAATTTCAATTCTTTATTTTTCTTTTTCAATGAAAAAGAATGTAACCCACACTAACACCCTTTAACCTTTAATCTTTTATCTTTTATCTTTTGAGAAGAAAAAAAATTATCCAATTGTCTTTGTTGAAGCTTTCTTGCACATTTACTAATGAATTTTTAGTTTTCTTGAAAGTTACACAAAATTGTTGAAAGAACAATTACATTCTTTTTAATATTTTCAAGAAGATACTGAAATTTTCATTTAATGTGATAAAATAAGGAAGGCGTCAATAATAAATATGAATGAACCCTTAGTAAAGCAACAATAGGAACAACTATTAGTGCAGATAAGTAAAAAAAGTAAAAACACTAGACATTATTAATCCAGTTCGATGACACTGCATCTACGTTTGGGGGGTCTTGGACCCGATATATGAGATTTTATAATAGATCATAAGCACAATCTTATTATGATGAGTATAGAGTTTACACATCTAAACTTGCCTTCTATACTATAAGTGATACACTTATACTGAAATAAAAACTATCACCATTATGATTTAAAGATAATAGTCAAAATAAGAATCTCCCCTTAATCTTTTATCTCATCAATCAACCAATCAAGAATTTATTTCCAGAGATCTCTCCCTCAATCATGTGTCTCATCAATCATCTGATTAAGGTATAAAACTTCTTTATCATAATAAAGCTCTTTGATCTTCGTGCTAATATTTACATCAAACGTTCTTCACACAACATGACAAATATATTCCAAGCAAGAATCTTTAGCTTACTCGTTGTTGTTGTTTGCTTGACAAGTTTTTACGAAAGCACACCTTCTTTAGTTCTTCTTTTTTTTTTTTTCATAAATATACCAATTGAAGATTCTTGCTTATTCCGAGGATAAAAGAAATATAGGATTCTCAAAATAAGATAATTAAATAAAAGAATATCTTTTATATAAAATATTCTTTTATATAAAATATTCTTTTATAAAATATTCACGTCAACTATGGAGGGCTTCTTGAAATCAAACTCTTGAACAAATATTCTATTTGAAAACCTAAAGACGGGCCCATAACAAATTTAACATAGTGCGTCTAGATTCAGGAGTTTTTCTTCTCATGCTTACTACGGTAAAATTTGTTAGAGTTGGGTAAAAATAAAATTTCTTGAAATGGTGGATTTATGATAACTACCCTTACTATTTTATCTCTAAGGATAGAAATTTTGAATACTTGTTCCTACTATCAATTCATTTCAATTTGTAATCTCTTATATGTTAGTAATTTACGACCTTACCATTACATGCTTAAAAATCCACCTTTTAAATGGGGTCATTGCCAGGGAGCTAAATAAGGTGTAAAACTTTTTCTTGAATCTTGATTTCTTGATTTTTTGTCAGATAGATTCTTGGTAATATTTTTCATTTTAAAAAATAAAAACAACAGATTGTATATTGACTCTTACCTCTTCTTTTTCTAATCGTGCATGTCCAGAACTTCATGTTCTAATAATATAGAATTATTTGAGAAAATTACATTGCATGAACGAAAGTTGACGAAAGAGAGAAGAGTGCAAATAAATATCCTTCATCTGAAATCACATATTCACAATAGAAGTTGAACCCACCATATAACCACACTTAGAACCAATCTAGGAAATCACTTACTCAATCGAATGAGTGAGGAAGCGAGAGAGGACTTTGAGGGAGCTTAACGAGCCTAAAGTTCACCAAAAACCTTTGTGCATAGTTATACCTCCCACCACCACTACTTTTCAACTTAGAACCGATATAATTTCCAATTTACCCATTTTTACGGGTAATAATGGGGAGGACCCTCATAAACATTTAAAATATTTTTCTTAGGCTTGTGACTTACTTAGGCCACACGGGGTAACTAAGGAACAACTAAACCTTAGGGCCATCCCATTCTCTCTTGCATATAGTGCAAAGAGACGGCTATTTCTACTTAGAGCCAGAAACAATCACAATTTGGGACCAACTTAATAAAAAATTCCTTGAAATTTTTTTTCTGTCACTAGGGCACACTCTATTTAAAGGAAATTTTTGGAGCTAAAGAATCCAAGGGGGAATCTTTTTTAATATTGGGAGAGGTATACTGAATTATGTGGTAGGTTGCCATATCATTAAATGTCTGATAAAGACATAATTCAATACTTTTATTCCGAAGGAGGATCTTTAGCTGATAAGACTCCTTCTGAATCAAGAACATTGATTTCTAAAATAGCAGAAAATTCTCAAAATTTTGGGAGTAGAATTTTAGATTCTGAAAATTTTCTTCAAAGGACAATTCTATTAAGCATCAAGCTTGCTTGCTTTCTAAACTGATTGCTTCTTTGATGAATGGTAAAATTCCTAAGGTTGCATCTTGTGGAGTTTGTGGAATGATAAGTCATCACAATGACCAATGTCTGATCTAAAATAGGTAAATGCATTAGGCGGATTCAAGAAGAATGACCCACAAAGAAACACTTACAACTCAAGATGGAGAGAACATCCCAATCTTAGATGGGGTCCACAAGATCAAATGTCATCAAATCCATTTGACCTCATCACAAGGTACTTCTCTTGAAAAATACAATTTCCAAACGTGCTTTAAGTACCAATACCTTTAAAACTGAATTTGAAAAGAATTTGGCTAGGTTGTATGAACAAACTGGGACAATTACTGATTTAATTAGAAAAGACATGGATGTTTTTATGCAAAAAAAAAAAAAAAAAAAAAAAGATTTATTTTTAGACTTAGCAAATAAACTATATCCATTAACCACTACTATTAATAGGATAATGGGAAAGGCAAATTACTTGCTCAACCCGATCATGCAAATGTGAGTGCAATAACATTGCGTAGTGGTAGTACATTGAATGATAATGATAATATTCCTTTGTCTGAATTTGAATCAAAACCTGTAAATGTTGGCTCAAAGGTGATAGAAGAGAAAAAGGTACCCTCTAATCCTACTTCTTCAATTGATTCTTCTCCTTTTTATGTTATACGTAATAACATATCTAAGGCTCTTTTTCCTTCTAGGTTAGCACTTTCAAGGAAGGAACCCAAGAATGACAAGGAGATTCTCGAGGTGTTCAAAAAGGTTGAGATCAATCTCCCTCTCTTGATCGCCATCAAGCAAATTCCAAGGTATGCAAAGTTCTTAAAGGAGTTGAGCACAAACAAGAGAAGAACTAGGGACCAAGACAAGGTTATGGTAAGTGGTAACATCAGCTCTTCTTAAGAGAAACTTACCTGAAAAGTGCAGGGACCCAGGTAGGCTCTCTCTTCTTTGCACCATAGGATATATAAAGATATTTTACATGCTATGCTTGACTTAGGAGCTTCAATAAATGTTATGCCTTTAAGTATTTTTAAGGATTTAGGATTAAACGATCTAGAGAAAACAAATGTTTGAATACAACTTGATAACCAATCCTTTTATCTCTCCCCTAGGGGTAGTAGAAGATGTGTTGATTAAAGTAGGGAATTTAATCTTTCTAGTAGATTCTTATGTTCTTGACATGAATAACGAGCATGCTAGAAGTTCACCTTCAATACTCTTAGGTTTCTTAAAACTGCAAAAGCAATTATCAATGTAGACAAGGGGTTGCTAAGTGTAGGATTTGATGGTGATTTCATTTCACCTGACATTTTTTATGCTATGAAATTCTCGAACGATGAACTGTCTTTATGTGCACTTGAAACACATGATGAGTTTGGAGAATTAATTACACAAGCTACCATGGAATATATTGAAAATACATTCATGAATAAGGAAGATGACCTTAGTGAAATTGATGATTCAAATTCTGTAAGCATTATGTTGCTAGTCTTAGTGATGAGAAATTAGATGAAAAAGACATTGTTAAATGTGAAGAGCCTAATCTTGATTATGAATGTGAAAATTTTCTTTATAATGAGTTTACTTTGCCTCCTCAGGATATTGGGATGGAGCTTAAAGTTTTCCCTTCATATTTAAAGTACGTGTTCGTAGGAGACGAGAACACCTTTTTTGTCATCATTTCAAGGAAGCTTACTGAGAAAAGCAAGAGGGATGCTTACTCGATACATTGAAAAAGAATAAGCAATCCATTGGATGGTCTTTAGAAGACTTGAAGGTATAGATAGCAAAGGACAAAGTGCAACCACAAAGGAGATTGAATCCAACCATGAGGGAGGTAGTGATAAAAGAGATCTTGAAGTTGAAGTATGCGAGTATCATCTATCTAGTGCCAAATAATACTTGGGTAAGTCCAATACATGTGGTACCAAAGAAAATCGACATGACAATAGTAAAGAACACAAAGGTGAGTTTGTTCCAACTCGTGTGCAAAATGGGTGCGAATGTGCATCGGTTATAGAAAGCTCGATGAGGTAATGAAAAAGATAATTTTCCCTTACCTTACTTAGATCAACTGGTAGAACAATTAGTGGGAAAATCATACTTTTGCTTTCTAGATGGTTTTTCTGATTTTTACCAAATCCCAATTACATGTGAAGATTAAAATAACACAACATTTACTTGTCATTTTGGAACTTTTTTCTTTAGGAGAATGTCATTTGGATTATGTAATGCCCCTGCTACATTTCAACGATGTATACTTAGTATATTTTCTAATTTTGTTGGCAAATGCATAAAAGTGTTTATGTATAACTTTCCAGTTTATGGGCGTGACTTTGAAAATTGTTTGAATAACTTAGTGTCGATTCTAAAAAAGATGCATATATACTAATTTGGTCCTCAATTTTGAAAAGTGACACTTTATGGCCTCTCATGGCATTGTGCTAGGACATTTAGTATCTTCTAAAGGAATTGAAGTAGAGATGGCTAAGATTGATGCGATCCAAAATTTACCTTATTCTGCATGTTTAAAAGATGTTAGATCCTTCTTAGGAAATGTTGGATTTTATTCGCATTTCATAAAAGATTTTTCAAAAATAGGTTTGCCTTTCACTACTTTGTTGCAGAAAGATGTTCCTTTCGTTATTGATAATAAATACAAAATTGCTTTTGATACTCTTAAAAAGTTGACTTCTACACCCATCTTGACATCACCTAATTGGAACTTACCTTTTGAAATTATGTGTGATGCTAGTGATCATGCATTACGTGCAATCTCAGGGTAAAGAATTGATAAAAGACTTCATGCAATTTATTATCCATCCAGGACATTGAATCCTGCTCAAGCTAATTACTCAATCACAAAAAAAGAGTTTCTTTCTATCATATTTGCTCTTGATAAAATTTCTTAGCTACCTTATTAGCTCTCCAATAATTATTTACTTTGAACATGCAACTATCAAGTATTTGACAAACAAGAAAGAAACCAAGCCAAGAATCGTTCAATGGATTCTTCTACTTAAAGAGTTCAATATCACCATGAAGGACAGGAGAGGTGTGGAAAATCCCATAGCCAACCACTTCAAGAGTTCAATATCAAAAACGAGATGACACTCCGCTACATGAGGACTTTTTCGATGAGAACCTCTTTATGTTTGATTCACACATCCCATGGTATGCTGATATAGTAAACTACCTTTTTACTGATAACCTTCCAACTCATTTCTCTTACAATAGAAAATGCAAACTTAAGAGTGAGTCTAAGTACTATGTTTAGGAGTCACCTTATCTTTGGAAAATAGGATTAGACCAAATAGTTAGAAGATGTGTAGCTGAAAATGAGCATGATAGTCAATTCTATGTTTTTGTTATGAAAGAGCATATGGAGGACATTTTGGTCCCAAGCTTATTGTTAGGAAGATTTTAGATAGTGGATTTGGAAAACAATTTTTGCAGATTCTTATGCATATTATAAATCTTGTGAGCAATGTCAAAATTTTGGGTCTATTTTCAAAAGCAACGAAATGCCCTTGAAACCCATTGTACCATGTGAATTTTTCGACATTTGGAAAATATATTTCATGGGACCTTTTCCATCTTCTTTCGAGAATCTTTATATTCTCCTCTACAGTAGATTCTAATTCTAAGTTGGTTGAAGTCATTCCCACTAAAACGATTTGCTCTTCCGTTGTTTCTTCTTTTTTTTATAGCTAACATCTTCTATAGATTTAGTGTTCCTAATGCTAGTACAAGTGACAAAAGCTCACATCTTTGCAACCAAAGCATTGAGGCACTCATGAAGAAGTATGGAGTTCAACATCGTGGTTCTACTCCATATCATCCTCAAACAAATGGACAAACCAAAATCTCAAATAAAGATGTAAAAAGTATTCGTTTAAAAAATCATCAACTAGAAAGAATTGGAGCACTAGGCTTAGTGATGCTCTATGGGCCTATAGGATCGCCTACAAGACTCCAATAGGTACATCTCATTTCAAATTAGTTTTCATAAACTTTTTGGACGGTTAAGAAATACAATTTATCTCTAGAAAAGGCCAGCAAAACTAAACTCTTTGAACTTAGTGAATTAGAAAAACTTAAGTTAGACTCCTATGAGAATTCTAAAATTTACAAGGATAAGACTAAGATGTATCAGGATAGCAAGATCCTTAAAAAAATATTTCAACATAGGAGATAAAGTTCTTCTTTTCAATTCCCCTTTATCTCTTATGCCTGAAAAATTAAAGTCAAAATGGTTTGGTCTTTTTATTGTCTTTAATGTTTCTAACTTTGGTGCAGTAAAGATTGTAAGTGAAAAGATGGGAAAAACCTTCAAGGTTAATGGACATCGCCTCTAAATTTTCAATGAAGGAGAACCTACATCTCAAGTGTACAAAGATATCATTACATCATCCTTTTTACTCTTAAGTTCAAAGAAAGAAAATATGATCGGGCAATCGACCTTAAAAGTTTATGCTCCCTAAAGGTAGCCAAGCGTCAAATTTTGTTATCTTTCTTTACTTTCCAGTCTTTTAAATTCATTTCTTGCTTTTTAGTTTTAGGTTTAGTTTCAAATAAATTCTGAGAAAGTTTTCTTTCTTTCTTCGGGAGTAAATATGAAGTCAAATATACACAAAAGTGAATTTCAAGCGTTGACCATGTAAGCTTCAAACCAAAGTCAAGGATATCAACATCCTTCCATAGGAGCCCATTGTTACCTTTTATTTTTCTCCCCCTTTACTTTGTTTTTCAAAACTTTAAGAACAAAGCCAATTTTGAAGTGAGGGTGGATAGTGGCTTACTTAGCTTGCATGCTTAACTTGGGGGAATTCAAATTTTGCCCAAATTTCAAAAAAAAAAAAAAAAATCAACATGTTCTCCTTAAAATAATGAGCATTATAACTTCTTAGCTTACTTAGATCTTGTATAAAAAGCATAATTGTCAACTCTTGAGCACTGAGCTTGGGTTTGTGGATACGTTTGTGATATAACTGTTGAATATGTGCTTTTTGCTTGATACACGGCCTTTCTTAGCCATACCATGACTTTTCCTATTGAATTCTTGATTGTATTGGTATGATTGCACTGAATGTTTGAGTGCATGCTTATTACTTTGCATGGATGCTTCTTGCTAGTTTTTTAGGTTGCTTATTATGATGTGCCAATAATACACACTAATTCTTAATCTAGACTAGATTACTTCAAATAGGATTAAAGTTGCTTTTTTAACATTGAGGTTGTATTAACATTTTTATCTACTCAAACCATGCATTAGTAAACTTCTCGTCAAGCCATAACGAACCTAGAATCCTTTAGAAAAGGTAGGTGCTTAAATTCTCTTGTTGTCACCCTGAAGGGACGGTCGAGCTAGAAACTAAGTAGAGAACCATAGATTAGGATATCCCAACTGGTACAAAGCAAAATGCTTGCTACCATAGAAAAAGAAAACGAAAATCCAAAGAAAGAAAAGAGTGGCTAAGCAAAAGCTAACATAAAAGGTGAGGTTAGGCGCTATATGTATATAAAAAATGAGGAATAGAAAAGCTCATAATAAACGAGAGTATTTTTAGTACAGGTAAGTCAAATGGTAGGAATTCCACCATGATCAGTTAGGGTTACTCGATGTTAGTGAGGTACAAACCTACAAAGGAAGTCTTCCTTTTGCCTTAGCAAAACTAGTAATACTTAATCTTAGAATTTTTTGTCTAGCTTCAAGTCTTGACCGAGGGCTTAGATTTAAGGAGTGATTCTTCTCGCTTCACAGTAGAGGGAAAGCAAGCCTAGGACACTTTTAATTCTTTCGAAGCACGTCTAGGCATCAAAGTGGCTAGGCCTTGAGTTTTTCTAATACATTATTTCACCAGATAAATCTAGTTAAAACTTAATCTCAATTGATATTGCTTGCATTTTCTTTGATCATTTGAATGATGTTTAGTCTCGATTTGGATTTACTATAAAGGCATGAGTAGGTAGTTTAGAATGACTAGAAAGAATAGCATCGATCTTTACTTGCATGAATAAATGGATTTTAAGTTTTTGTGTGAATCTCATGCTTGTTGCTTGAATGATTGATAGAAGTAGTTTTTCTTTGCTCGAAACGAACAAAGCTTAAGTAGAGAGTATTTTGTTGGATCAAGAATAGCCCAACTATTTCATGTCTAAATTTTTTTTCTCTAGAAAACTTCCTATGTTAGAAAGAATAGAGTTGGCATACCATGACACATAATTTAAAATTTTGATGTATAAAGTAAAATAAAACGAGTGATTAGAATGATAGGAGGGTGCCCCTTACCACTACACTTGATATTTCATTAAAAAAAAAAAGTTGATTTTGTTTCTATGTATTCTTAAAGTGTATTTAAAAAATTATATTTAAAATAGAAAAACCTACAAATTAAAGGAAACATGTGTCCCTGGGACACCTTGATAGATTGCCCTGTCTGAATCCTTTCTCTAAACCCCACAACCTGACTTCCTACCAATTCCCTTCATTTTGGCCACATGGTTCGCATAACATCACATAAACTTTGGCTCTCTTCCTTCTTTTTCTTTTTGTTTTTTCCTTAATCCAGCCAAAGCTCAAATACAAACATAACGAACCCAAACTTCTTATGCAATTAATTATATTCGAAACCATTTTTCTAAAATTGTTCAATTGAGTAGCTTTCCACGAGTCAAACTAAATTGACATGGAAGATGAATTTGTTAAACTAGTTTGATAATTTTTTAAATTTTTGTTTATTAAAAACAAAATCCAGTATATTTGGTAATTAATTTATTTAAAACCAAATGTATTTTTTTAAAAGCTTTTTTTCTTCTTTTTTTAATTTTTCTTCTTTATTTTGAAAATAAGTTTCTTGTTTAAAATTTAAAAAGTGAAATCGGTTACCAAAACACTTGTCTTTACAAATTTTAATTTTTAAAAAAATGAAAACAAATGGATTACAAATCAGGCCGTTGATGTTTTAGAACATATTTTGATTTCAATTCAAATCTGGACGTAGAGTTACTTTGAGAGAGGGGGAATATTTCTTGTGTGTGCCACTCTGTTTCAGGTACCCTTATGATGTTTTTGATCGAATTTGGTGTCCTTTTAATGATGATGAATAATTAAACCTCTCCTACTATAGATGCCGATGGCCACAACAAGCACCATCCAGCAGCCATAGTCATGGAAACTGCTATAGCACCAAAAAAAGACGAGTCAATCTATTAATCTTTGGTGGGAGCTAGTCAAATGATGAAAAATACCCAGTATTGTATATACCTTAGCTTAAACCCTAAACCCTAAACCTAAAATTACCAACTTCATGACAAGGTTGAGAATTTTATTTTAGGAGAGGTCTAGATTTTTCGCTTCTGCTTCTTCCTTTCTCGAAGCAAAATTTTCTTATACTTTCATCATGAGCGGGGAGACTTTTGTTGTAGGCATATTAACTTCCGCTGCTATCTAATTGTTTTTCTTATCAAGAATAATGCATTTTCCTTCAATCAAATTTAACTGCATGTCCGTTTTGGAGCAATTGACCAACACTCTACAAATGTCTGTAAAGAACATTGGAAATGTACCTTTTATCTCCTTTCTTGGTGTGAACAACAATGACACGTTTTCCTTTTGTTTTG
>JBBPDI010069079.1:0-17507 GCA_037974545.1 Cucumis variabilis
TCTTTGCATTAACTATGAAGAGCTTAATAAGGTGACGGTTAAGAACAGATATCCGCTGCGCAGGATTGATGATTTGTTTGATTAGCTGCAAGGAGCCACTGTGTTCTATAAGATTGATTTATGTTCAGGGTATCACCAGTTGAGGATTAAAGATAGTGATATTCCTATGACCGCCTTTTGTTCTAGATGTAGACATTATGAGTTCATTGTAATGTCTTTTGGCTTGACGAATGCTGTATTTATAGATTTGATGAATAGTGTATTTAAGGATTTTTAGACACTTTTGTGATAGTTTTTATTGATGACATCTTGGTTTACTCCAAGACAGAGGCTAATCATAAGGAGCATATGCATAAGGTTTTGGAGACTCTTCAAGCCAATAAACCATTTGCTAAGTTTTCAAAGTGTGCATTCTGGTTGAAGGAGGTGTCGTTCCTTGCCCATGTAGTATCCAGTAAGGGAAATTCTGTGGACCCAGCATAAATTGAAGTCTTTACCAGTTGCCTTCGACCTTCTACAATCAGTGAAGTTCATAATATTCTAGGTTTAGCGGGTTATTACAGAAGGTTCATGGAAGGTTTCTCTAGTATAGCTAGTCCTTTGACTCAGTTGACCAGAAAAGGGACTCCTTTTGTTTATAGCGCAACATGTGAGAGCGGTTTCCAGGATCTTAAGCAAAAATTGTTACTGCACCAATCTTTACAGTACCAAATGGATCTGGAAGTTATAGTGATGCCTGTAAGAAAGGACTGGATTGTGTCTTAATGCAACAAAGTAAGGTAGTTGCTTATGCCTCTCGTCAATTGAAGAGTCATGAGCAGAACTACCCTACACATGATTTAGAGTTAGCAGAAGTAGCTTTTGCACTTAAGATCTGGAGGCATTATTTGTATGGTGAGAAGATATTGATTTTTACTGACCATAAGAGCTTGAAATACTTCTTCTGTCACATCCAGATCTGCAAAACAACCAAAATGCATGAAGTAGTGCGGATAGGACGCAATTTAGCTTAAAACCTTGAAACTGGTCTTATTGCCTAAGTCAAACTTAACTCCTTTAAACTACCGAGCGATAAGGATAAACATAACGCAGCAGAAGCCAACTTAAACTTTTATTCAACAACAGACATTTAGTACATGAACATACAATCACAACACCTTGACCAAAATAAATGACATTAATCAAAACTTTTAAATGCCTGGTGTTTTGCTGAACTCGCTGCAAGCAATTCAACCTTCTTCTCTACTTGGCCTAAACGCCTGATCCTGGAAGATGAAATTTTAAAATGTAAATCTAAAAGACTTAGTGAGGTTTTATGAAAACCTTTTCACAATACCCTTTGATAAATCCTTTTCACCAAATCATAAATTTCAACACAAATCAGTTTATTTGTAAATACATCATTTCTCAAAACATATCGAAACACATGTAATCATTTTTACAATAGAATTAGATCAACTCACAAATTACATCAATACACATTTTGCACAAACACCTATTAGTCACAAACATTCCTTTTGTCAGGGATCCCGAATCATTCTCTACGCTTGGTCTCATTACCTCGCGTTTAGACTACTGTATCAACAACATTCGTGAACATACAAAATCGTCCTTGTTGCTCATGTTGCATAACATAATGCAGTCCTTTTCTACAGTGGCCGACTTCACTCCACCATGCATGCCTTTTCTACATGGCCTTCTTTAACCTTATGTGCACATAAAGTTAGCTCATTCAAAGGAAGCTTTAAACATTATAAAATATGTTTGAAATCATATAAATACTTTAAAAGAACACTTTGAAAGAAAACACCCACAAATGCTTTTAAGAAAAGATCACTCACAATACTTAGCCTTAGAATCAAGTATCTCTTCTTCTTCTTCTTTCTCGCAGAAACAAAATGACAGCACTTCAACACTTCAAAATTTCCAAAAAATCTCCCTTACTTAGTGACCCAAATCCTTTATTTATACTACTCTTTAACTCGAATTAGTCATCCTTGGTTCTTTTTCTGATTGCCAGCTCCTACTTAAAACCTCACACTTGTAAAATTAATATTTATCTTAGCCATTCTTAAATCTTTAATCTTACACGTTAACCCTTGTCAAAGCAGATTTGACATTTTCTCGACAGACCTTTCTTTTTGCCTAATTTCATTCCACGAATAGCTTTAATCGCTTAACATAACTCTCAAAGGTCTTAACACGTAACTTTCTCGCGAAGACTCTTTCTCATGTAAACACTTAAACTTTCCAGGTCTTATCACAAATCCTTCTTTTCTCAAAACTTCCTCTCGAACTATCCTTTTAATTCCATAGACTGACTAAATCACCTTTGTCTAATCTGCCAAAATTGAATCACTTGCGCTTTTACTTCTTATACTCAAATTAGAAGTGAGTCTCACATCTTCACTTAGAAGGAGTTAAATATGAGGCAGCGAAGATGACTTGAGTTAGTAAAGGACTATGACTATGAGATTTTGTACCACTCAAGTAAGGTGAATGTGGTAACTAATGCTCTTAATAGAAAGGTATCACATTCTGCAACACTCATTACTAGAGAAATTCCTTTGCATAGAGATCTTGAGAGTGCTAATATTGTAGTTTCAGTGGGGGAAGTCAGTACAACCAACTTTGAGACAGAGAATTATTGTTGCTCAGCTCACCGATCCTTATTTGGTTGAGAAGTGCAGCCTAGCAAAAGCAGAGCAAGCTAAAGAGTTCTCTATATCCTCTGAGGACAGACTTATATTTAGCAGACGGTTATGCGTGCCAGCAGACAATGCAGTTAAGACCGAGCTATTGACTGAGGCTCATAGTTCCCCATTTTCTATGCATCCAAGTAGTACAAAGATGTATCAGGACCTAAAACAAGTTTATTGGTGGCAAAACAAGAAGAGAGAAGCGGTAGACTTTGTTAGTAAATGTTTGTTGTGCAGCAGGTGAAGGCACCAAGACAAAAGCCAGCAGGTTTGTTGCAACCTTTGAGTGTGTCAGAGTGAAATTGGGAGAATGTGTCTATGAACTTCATTATAGGACTGCTTAAGACCTTAAGGGTTATACAGTGATTTGGGTTGTTGTTGACAAGCTCACGAAGTTAGCACATTTCATCCATCCGAAAGGAGTGGATCAGGTGATTCTAACTTGAGTTTAAACTAGGAAAGATCGTTAGACAAACTAAGAAAGCATTAAAAGATTAAGCAAGAAATTTGAAGAATCATGTTGTGGCAAGTAACAAAGTAAATTCTAAGTTGTTCCAACTCAAGGGTAATAGAATATGTGAAAAAAAAATACTCAATTAATAAAAGTGTGGCAAGAGTAATTGGGCATTTGAGGGATTTCTTTATCATTGGGATCTCAAAATGCAAAGTAAAAATTGGGAGATTTTAAAGGTTGTTGGTCAAATTAATTCTGGTTCAAATTGCTTGAACACCAAAATTAATTTGTTCAAGATCAACACCTTTTTACATAGCAAGAATCAAACAAATATGCATAATAGAAATTGATTCATTCACACATCATTTGTTCAACAAAAAATATAGGGCATGAATCTTTATTCCAAGAAATAGCAAAGTAAGAAATTGCCGATCACAATGCTAGAAAATAATGCTAGAAAAAATATCATCGTTCAACAATGTTCATTTTAAATTCACAAAAAGAGCATATTTCATACTCTGAATTCAATGATAAATTGAGTTCAAGAAAATTAAATTGACCAAGAGAAAAGATATTATTGAACACAATTTGTTCGAGACTTATTCTAGCAATCTCAATCCAAACTATGAACAAGAATTATCAAATAATCAAGAATTATAAAAAACTAAATAATTCTCAACTTTATTTCTCTAGAATGAATACATTGCATACAAAGCAAAATCTTGCTTGAATTTACCGAATATTTACTTCACAAAAAAATGAATTACAAAATTTTTTATAAGAAAACAAAGTAATGGTTCTTGAAGAAACAAAGCAAAGATTAAACAAATTCTTGAAAAAAAAAAAGTAAAAACTCCAAAAAAAAAAAAATCAACCCACTACTCTTTATCTTGTAAAAGTCTTACCTCCATGAGTTGGATGAACTAAGCTTAATAATGGACATCTATATTAATATTTATAATTGATTTTACGAAATATAAGTTTACACCATGTGTTCAAAGTGAAATGCAATGGAGATTCTAATACAAAAGATTACTTACTAAATATAATTAATGCTTTCATCTTCTTAAATTTATTCAATAGTTGTAAATCCAAGATTTTTCTTGGATTCTTTGCTATTGTCATATAATATAGGAAGTCAAATTTAATTTGTTGAAGAGAAATGACATTGCTATTAGTTCAAGTTGTGTTTAGTATTTCAAATTTTTTTTTTTAAAAAAGGTAAAAGACAAAGACAAAGAAGATGAAATTTTGTTTATTAATATTTATGTATAGGATTAAAAAAAAAGAAGAGAAGAAAGTTAATTTAAAATAGGTTTTAAAAGAAAAAGAAAAAGAAAAGATAAGGTAAAAGGGGCATTGATGGTTCTCTTTTTCTCTCTTTTTCTTCGATGTCAAAGTTCCTTCTCACATTTCTCATCACTTTGTTTGTTTAACAACTTCAGAGCTGGATTGAGGGAGGAATTGAGAAGATTGGAAGAAAATATTCTGCACTTTGGAGGTTGAAGAAAATAGGAAATTGCAAGCCCAAGTAATTTTTCATGACAGTTTGAATACACACAGATACCCTCTAGTTTTTGTGTTGGTTTGAACTTCTCAAAAGGAATTAAAAGGTGAGGTTTATTTTTTAAAAAAATTACTCAATTCCTAACAAGTTTTATGAAGAAAGCATGAGCAAATTCTGATGTAAAATTAGTATTTTTCGAAAAGGCATTTAGGTCTCAGTTGGGTCAAAATTATGAAGCCTTTGTTTTTCTATGTTTTTCAGATTGTACAAATCGAGTTAGAAGCTCTCTTAGGTATGGTTTTAGAGCTTATTCAATTTTCTACAATGTTGATGGAGATACCTTGAGCTCAAAATAGCTAGAAGTAAGCTTAATTGTAGGAACAAACCAGAGGTTAGCAGAAAACTCGATTTTGGACCACCTCTGTTACATGCGATTTCTGTAGCAATCTGTTGAGAATTTCGTTTTATTTTCTTCTAGTAACTTGTAGAGGAGTTCAAAATAAAGAGTTGGATATAAAGAACATTAATGTCGGTGAGGTATTAAGAATGTTATAATTATTTGAAGTAATGCTGTTGAATCTGGAAAATGCTGAGGAAAATTTGAAATGTTCATTTATACCTAAGTTTAAAATTGATGGATGTTATCTTTGTGCTGTCATCTTAAGTTTTGTATAAGATACAAGACTATATAAGGTTTTGACGATTGGTTTTGGTTGTTTGATAGGCCAAGAGGAAATAGACTGAGTCTACACACCAAGGAACTAGCCTAAGATTGTGATTGAAAAACGGATTTCAAAATCGATTTCTAAACTATTATTTATGATTGTTTTTCTATGCTTGAATCTAATTTTATCAATAATACATGATTTCTATGAATATTTTCAAGCCATAGTTTCAAGCTTAGGTTTTATGATAAAATCTATATATGAGCATGTTATTATCTACTTTCTGAAAAGTAGTTGAAATAGTATCGTTTTAAGCAAGTATTGATTTTTTTTTTTAGATTTTTAGTTTTCCACGAACCATCTGAGTAAGCTTGAGTTTTACGGAAGATAAAGATAGCAAACATGTTTTAATATTTCTATATGACTTTCTGAGATTTCTGTTAACTACATGACTGAGATGTTAAGCACGAGGCTATATTGTACTGTGCACACAGGTTAGATTCCATTGTTGTATGATAGTTAAAATGTTTAATATGTTTGATATGCCTTGTTATTTTTCAATGACAAACTTGCTAAGTATTTGAGAAAGTTGTTATTGGTACACGTTTGTATTTAAGGTTTTGAGTAAACAAATTTGAATGTGTAAGGTTTCTCGTGTGCTTTGATTTATAGATATATAGTTTTAAACTTAGTCACTCACTGAGCGTTATAGCTTACTCTTCTAAAATGTTTCTTTTTCACTTTCCAGGTAGAGATCTAGCTATTGGTGCCTGATAGATTGTCATAGTTTGCTAAAAGCTCCCAGATCATTAGCCAGTACGTGGGTGGAGTTGTACATAGAGTTTGTTATGTTGTGTGTATATATTAGTGTTTGCAAGATTTAGATAATTTAAAGTTTGTGTAGGCTTTGGTTGTTGTGATTATGTAAACTTTTGTTGGATATCCTTTTAGTTATGATGTCTTCATCAAGTTTGAGGGCTTAGTGAGTTATATCAGGGCTGCATTTCATGTATGTTTATGGATTATCTAGGTTCTGTTGTGTGTTCACATAAAGTATTATATATACAAGATTAGTATATTAATTAGGTTCAAGAATTCAGTAGAGTCGACATGTATCGTTAAAGGAGAGCGATGTCAGTCAGCTTGATGCCGTTTTTTGGACTAAGCTAGTAGGTAGCTCGGGAGGGGGTGTGACAATAGTTTTCATTTTCTTTCTACCAAAGATACACTCTTAACTTTTCTTCACATTCTTTAACTCATATAGCCTAAATTGTTATATGATATTACATGAAAGACCTAACTTTCTAATAATTTTCACAAAAGGCCTAAATGGGCCAATATATTTCACAAATATAGACCCAAATTAATTCTTTGCCCATTTTATAATATTGGATTACTTTATTATTTTTTTTAAAAAAAGGAATGAATCGTGGGTTGTACAGTTTTAGAAAGTATTGGAAACCTTTAATACTTTTCATATACCAAAACTGCAATACTTTTCATATACGGTTTTGGAAAGTATTGGAAAGCTTTAATCCATTTTACTCGTCGAAGACAAAAATGATAGGGAAAGATTTATCGACAGAAAGTTTGAAGACGAAAAAGACATTCGACGGCCGATCACTGTGAAGAAATATTGCTCAAAACTTTGAAGAAATTTTGATGTTACTTTTGTTAAATAATACATTAGTTATACTAGGTATATTGAAGATGAATCAGATTATTAGACAAAAAAACTGTAATTTAGAATGTGGTAGATTCTAGGGATTATTGAGGTTTCGAGCGTGAAGAAGATGACTTTCATTACTTTTCCGACGAAAACTAGGAAGAAATTTTGAGGTTAGGTTGTATATATTCAAATACATACGGTACATTAGGTATATTACATATATACATATATTCAAGATATTAGACGAAAACTGCAATACTGACCATCCTGACACAAAAATATTACAACTATATGTTATTAAATAGTATAATTGTAAATAAGACATGGTATATCTATAATAAAACATCAAATAAAACTATTATATCTTACGGGTAATTTAAAAACCTAATATAAATATAAATAAGATGTGGTATATATATAATAAATCACATATATAAATCATTATATTTTGCGGTAATATTATAAAACTCGTATAATTGTAAATAATATGTGGTATATATATATATATAATAAATCACATCAGAAAATGATTAATAATACGGTTATTAGAAAATTCAATAAAACTTTGGCTACCGACGACTTGTGAAAATAGGGTAATTAGAAATTAGAAATTTATCAATGAAATTTTAATAGCTTCCCGTGATGGAGAATAATAGCTGGCAACGACTTATGAAAATAATGTAAAAAGATAGTGATGGAAAAAAGATGATGATTACGGTTATTACAATATTTAATAAAAATTTTCATATTAGAATAGATTTTTATTTATACTTAATTGAAAATATACTTCAAAATTATTACCATATTAATTATACACATTAAAGTAAGGAAGTTATGGAAATAATATTAAATTGAATTCATATTCAATAAGGAAATAATTCAAATATTATTATGAATAAAATATCTAATTAATAATAATAATATCTAATTAATAATGATTGCAAAGTTAGTATTGTCCAAAAAATATTATCTTTCTTAATTAAGAAAATAAATTTCAATTTAGGACATTTGTGAAATTTCGTATTCAATTTATGTCTTTTCTCTAAATCTTTCTTAATTCAATCTACCTTTTTGTAATTAATTGGACTTTCTCTTTCCTTACATTTGTTTCTTAATTTCAAATTGCATGTATACGTGGATACAATAGTGTGATAACTCCAAATATTAAGGTCTAATTTGTAAATTAATTTCAAATTGCATGTATACATGGATACAATAGTCTTTTCAAACATATAACAAAATGGAAAAATATTTACACTGTATAGAACAATTTTGAAAATGAAAAAAGCCCACAATGAGAAATTTAGAAAAATGTTCCAATTAATTGACATCCAATATGAGTAATATATTTGGAAAACGATCGTTTAGTATTTGGGATTGGCTATTCTTTCCTACACGATTGTTTAAATTTGACCGCTTAGGTTTGAGAGCCAAATCTAAACGATCAAATTTAAAATTTTCACATTTTTTTGTTACACGATCGTTTACATTGACCGGTTAAATTTTTTAGGTTGTCAAATCTCAACGAATTTCTTTAAGATTTTTTGGTACTCATTTATATTTTAAAAATGATCGTTTAGATTTGGTACATGATCGTTTATATTTGAAATACGATCGTTTAGATTTGATCACTCAGATTTGCTACCCAAATGTAAATGACTTTTTTAAGTTTTTTTGTACACAATCATTTAGATTTGACTAGTAAACGATCGTTTAGATTTGGCTACCAATATCCCAATGATTTTTTTTATGATCTTTTATATTTGAAACAACCAAATAACACAATTTGAATTTTTTTTTAAAAAAATAGATGTTTTATATTTGGTACACGATTTGAACCAAATAATAGTTTGAAAAAAAGAGACACTGCAGAAGAAGAGAAAAAGATGATGGAAAGAAAAAATTGTAGAATTGGAAGGAAGAAAGACGATGAAAAGGAAGGGCAAATTTGAAATATTTAAAAAAATGGCCAGTTTCATGGTTTTTTCATTTTGTTATACGGATCCATAAATATTTTACCGGTTTGTTGTATTTGTGAAAGTTAACCATTAATTTAAAGATTTAAATCAACTTATTCCCACAACAAAACCAATCTTCAGTTTTGTTGAATAAAATCACATGTTTTAATCAAAATTGGTTAAATAATAATAATAAAAATTTTAATGCGAGAAAATATAATACGTGAATTTATTTTGCCTTGAGAAACTCTCAGTATTATCTCTCAAGTGAGTTGAACACTTGAGATCTATGCAAGTCAGATCGTCGACTTCTTGAGAAGTGGCACAATTGTCACACACACACACTAAACAACAACAAGACGACCCCTTAGCCTGAGGCCAAGACATCAAGCAAAAGGCTCAAGGGAACAACCCCAAATACAGAACAATAAAAAGAAGAAGATAAGAAAAGAAATGAGAAAAGACATAAAACAAACTCAACAAAATCAAGAGAATAAGGTAGAAAACAAACTTGGTAGAATAGCAATACGCGCATGCACAATATCAATCAAAAGCCACACAAGTACAGAAGCATCACAAGACAAATAATGGAATTTATGTCCTAAAACTCGCAGTTTGTAATTTAAGTTATATTCTATTCAATAAAGTTGTTATTAGTGAAAATTAAATACAATCATGAATCCAATAAAGGTCCTAAGGGTATCTAGTGTAACTTGAACTTTTTATAGAGATATAATGTGCATCAAGTTCAAGTATATAGCCCAAAAGGTTTATAGTGTAATAATAAAATTGGGCGCCTTATTCTAAAGACGCTATGAATGCGACCCGCTTTGTAGTTAGTGCAAATGATGTGATCCTACATTGTTCATATAGAGACATGAAAGTGGGGGCATCGTATGTAAAATGTTACATAAGAATGAAACCATGAAATAGTCACTTTTAAGTTATAAAATCGTTGACTATATATCAATCTGACTATTTTGATTATTGTTGACCTAGGTAACTTAATCTTAATCTTAAGCTAACTATGAACTTCTGTTCAAACGAAATTATTCTTAAATCTGCATAAGTGGGGGTAGCTCAACAACGTTGGCCCGCCTCCCATTTCAAGGGTAAGACTAAGTGGATGGATGGTGACATAGAGTGCAATATGAAATTCACTTCTACCCGTTTTAGGGTTAGTAAATAGGTTGTTCCCTTAAGAACTGAATCCATGTCTTAAACAAGGAGCGTAACCCACTCATTAGCCCGGAAGGGATTTAATTTATAACTCTTTGAAGGGTTTCTCTTCGCCCTTGCTCTTCTCCACAGAGAGAGCTAATTTCTCTGATTCGTTGAGGAGCTCTTCTCGCTCCCTCAACTTTCTTTCTTTATTCTTTTCCATCAAGGCTTTAACGCCTTTTGCTTGCTCTTTAATTTTCTGAAGCTCAGACTTCACATTTTCCTTCTTTTTCTGAGCTTCTACTTCCAACCTCTCAAACTTGATTTCTCTGATAGGCGAGGTAGGTTCTTTCTTGCCTTCCTTCTCTTCGAAAATGACATTTTTTTTCTTCCTCGTCAATCTCCTCGACTTCTTTTCTTTTTCTTTCCCTTTTTCTTCTTCGCCTACTTTCTCTTTCGCCACAACAACTTCTTTCAACTTCTCCCTTTTTTTCTTTTCTTCCAGAAATAATTCCAACGTAATTTCTAAATTTTCCACCGTCATTGGTATCTCTCTACCCTAAAAATTGAAAGGGTTAAAGCCCTTTACCCCAAAATTTTCACTTGAACTGGGTAGGGTTTGCTCAGAACTGGTTTAGGCTTGCTCCAACACAGAACCTTCGGAGAGTACTATTTCTAGGTCTTTCTTTTTAGATCTCCCCGTTGCTTTCTCTTCAACCATTGTTATGAGTATAGGAGGGTGAATGGTCTAGAAAGTAAAGAGAGAGTATAGGGTTCTTACTTGCTTGTCGGAGAAACGATCGAAATGCTTGAGAGGGAGTGAAGGCTTGAAAAGACTCATGCGGTGAAAAGATTATAGTTAGGGCTTTCGAAGGGCTTTGAAAGAGCACACTAACTAGGGGTGGTTACTGCGTGGTAATCATCATGCATTTTAACTAAGACTTGATGTTCCGACATGATGTTTTAGTTATCGAGGGCGGCTTACAATCATGACTATCAAAAATTTGAATTTTAAAAGAAATGAAACGTTTCAACTCCTCCAAAACCCAAATTAAAATGCATCTCTTTTGCTCGACATCTTGCGAGAAGACCATAACACTTACTGCGTTTTGACAAAAACTTCCCATAAGATGACTTCATTGCTCAAAACCTTAACATTCCTTACCTACTGTAATTTTTTAGAAACTCTCGCTCCCTAAGGTGAGACTAAAGGATATACACTTGAATACAAAACTGATTTACAAAACTATAAAATAATTACTCACAGAGGTATAAGAGTTTAAGTATATATGCACACTATAAGGATGCGATAAGAAAAATTGAAAGAATTATACATTACAGATGCATCCATGCATTTAGGTTCTTTAGCGAGAAGGAACTGTAGTATCATCGCTTCTACTCTGCATAGCTTCCTGATCACATCGTTCATGAACTTCATTGATCATTTGGGTCATGACTCTCAACGTCCTGATTGTTCATCTCAATAAGTCTCGACTCTCAATCATTCATCACAATATTCAAATGATCCTTTTCAGTCTTTGTCGAGGATAGTTCTATTCCAAAAGATACATTGATTTTGGGGTTGGTTCAAGCAATCACAAATTACTCTGGTACCTTGAACCTCTTTGCGTGATTTTTGACTAATCGCTCGATTCACCAAAATTAAATGCTTTACCCAAACTTAAGGAAAGACTCTACTCTAACATCTATAAATCAACTTCCCGACAATGGTGCCAAAAAATTGATTGTTCATTTGGACTTACTAATTTCAAATGTGTGTAACGCAGATGCAATACATCACTAAGTTAGGTCATCGCGCGTAATGCTCTCACTGTAGCTATCTGTATAGCATGTTTGGATTCTAGGCGATGAGTCATGGGTCATGATCATAGCATGTGAAACGCTCATTATGCACCTCTTCATCGAGTAATATTTAAGTCCTCGTTGAGTAATAATTTTTCTAATGCTCACCCAAGTGCAAGCGAACAGTAGGTTTATCTAGGTGATCTAGGATAGAAAACATGGAATTGTTATAGATGTTAGTTCTAGATTCCACTTATCATTTGAGCATAATGAAATTTAATTACAAAGGTATAAAAGAATCAAAGCTAAGACTAAAACTACTTATGTACGCCTAGAGAATCTGTAAAGGGGAGTAAATGGATGTGAAATGGAATTGTATGCGAACTAACTTGTATGCGAGAAAGAGAGAATGAAGGTCTACGCACCATTAGGCGATTAAGCAATGAAATAGTTTTGATGCAATTTAACTTACTCAACCAACTTACGATTAAGGCGTACTCCTCTCATAGTCATTGATGCCACACATAGTCTCCTTTCGGGATCTACATAGCTAAGTATGATTAGGCGAGATAGATTTTAGAGTATTCACTCATAAAAGTTGATTGAGTATGATTAGTGCATTAGCCTTATCCTTGCTACTTGCCCTCTCGAGTAGTTGGTGATTAACATTGGCCAAGAGATGAATATAGCTCAACTAATGCGATAAGAGTTATAAGTTGTACTTTTTATCAAAACTATCACAGACTTAAGCTATTAATAATACTTTAACAAATGAAAAGTAAAGAAATGATGGATTAAAAAGGTATGAAGATTGTAAAGAATGTAGGCCTTAGGCCATTGTACAATATGAACAACTTATATTCCAATGAAGTGCAAAGATGGAGAGAGAAGAAAGGGGGGAACATATTACAAGTTAGGGGGAAGTGGAAGTATGGATTCGTCCCCTCTCAATGGTCAAGCTTTCACTTTTACAACTGATCGGAGAAGAAGAAGAAACATTTACAGACGGTAGAAAGACTATTTCTTTCCACCTCTCTCTTTAGGATTTACACCTATTCAGGCACACTTCTAAACTTGTCAGCGCGGTCCTCCCAAAAAGTGTCTGTCGTACGTCACATCATCTCCAACTACCATTTTTATCTTCTAGTAACCCTTCTTCGCATGATAACTTTGTTCCTCGCCTGGAGACTTTAATCGTCAGATGAGTTCCTGATTGTGGTCCTTGCACGAAATGGTTCCTGTGATTCACTAGTTTCTTTCTTTATTCAATAACCTGCATTTATATATTAAAATTGCGTGAAACAAGGAGTTGTTTATGTAAAGTATATTTCCAAGTACTTAGTTTACAACGCAAGTTACGTGTTCTGATCTTCGTTATGTACGTTTTAACCTCATTATTTTAATACAAGGAGTTGTAATAATAGGTATTTATACATGCTATCATTTACTTCGACAAAACTCATAACATAAACACTATGATTTGCTAGGTGTTAAAAACACATTTCATTGCTCGCAAGTTAATCTAACAATTTGAACATGAAAAGTAAAAGAAGGATGGAAGAATGGGAGAAGAAATGTATTGCTGTTATAAAAATAACTTTAGGCCTCTAGGCCATGATGTACATCATACAAAATAATACAAGAAAAATATAAAATGAAATACAACAAAAGTTGTTACGCCTCATAGTACTCATACTCTTTAGCTCTGATTTTTTCTATTGTGTGAGGGGGAGAATGGAAGGGATGAACTCTCACTTTTTTTTGTTCTAACCTGTCACATAAAACTCAATGAAAGGGAGAAGATGGATGGTGTTTGGTCTTTCTTTCCAACCAAATGTGCACACCCTGTTCTGAAGTGAGGAGCTCTATTTGTAGGCAAGGAGTGATGTTGACAGAACATCCCACGCATCATTAATGCTTTTAAAAAGTTGCATCAACACCACGAAGACGTCCTTTTATCCTTTTTCTAACTTTCACACCAACCAAATTTATCTGCTAGTGCCTCAAATCACATAGCTTGCTTGCTTATTTCCGCGTTTTTTGGGCAAACCTCCTCGCATAAACATTATATCGCCAAACTTCATTTCTTTTGCCTAAAATATTGTGATAAAAGCACTAAAACGTAATAAAACAGGGATGAGGTTCTTTTGCACAATGATATTAATAGGTTAATCAAATCGCATACTTTTTCATTGTTTTCTTCTATTTTTATGCGATCAAGCCTCATTATTTTACATCTATAATAACTTTTATTTCTACAAGTTATCAGTTCCTACGAGGTAGGCATCTCTAGCTCGATTCTGAAGATAAGTGTCCTTACCTCTTCTTGGTGCCCCTTATTTTACCCCGTTAAGGACTTATTTGAGATATCTTGGTTCTGAAAAAAACATTTATAAAATCAAAAGCTTCAGACCCCTTAAGAATCTTTTTTCATAAGCAAAAATTTAAACATGCCTTTTAAGAATCATTTTTTCATAAAGAAAATCTTTAAACATAACCATCAAACCGTTTTAAGAACTTTTTTCTCATAATGCAAACCTTTACCTTTAAAGATCCTTTTGCAAATAAGCAACCTTTAAACATAAGAATACCTTGATGAACTCATTTCTAATAAGCCTTAAACATTTAACTATAAACATGCTTGAATATATACATTGATAAAATTTCATGCTTTAGAAATCATTCATAAATCAAATAACTCAACATTCAGCTCGAACATTTCTTTAAACAAAGCTCAAACATCACTTCAAACATAAGCTTTAAGAACATTAACTTGAAAAACGTGCTTTGAAAACATTTAATAAGTTCATTTTATCATTCACTACACAAGCTTTCGATCCTTGACTTAGAAATATGTCTAATCTCCTCTTGATCTAAAATAATGGTAAACATCACCCATTCAATCCCTTTTGATAAAGAAAATGATAGAACGTACTTGGAAATTTTACAAAAATCACCACAACAGCTCGAAAACAACACCCACAGAAAGCTTGGCGTCGAACTACCCTTATGGCTTGGCTCCAACTCTGGCAAGAAACTCAACTTCTGTCTACTTTATCTCTCCACCTTCAATTAGAGGAAAAATGGTGAGAAATGAGAGAAATGAGGGTTTTATACCTTTAAAAACACCTCTTGCGTTCAAAAAACACTAATCTTACGCCTTAGAAATTTTTGGAAAAAAGTGTGTCACACATCGAGTAAGTGATCTCAATCGAGATCGGTCAGAGATCCACCGAGATTTGCTCTTTTCTCAGCCAGACAAGCACCAAGTTCTTGTTTGAGAACCCCAAATGTCCTTTGCTTCCAGTCCCAAGTGAACAAAGCCTCGACATCACCCGAGTGCTCCTCCTTCGGCTTTGAGTTTCCAATCTCAGTTGAGCACAGTCCCAAGATTTCCTGAGATCATTCACTTCATAAACTTCTATTTTTCATCTCAAGCTGCTACAACCTTGAGAGTACTGAGATTTCATTTCTGCCTTTACATTGCCCTTTATCTCAACCAAACAGGATCGAGTCCTGAAGCCTTTGTCCCAATATTCCTTTTCCAAGACACTTACTTTGACTAACAATAAACTTTTTCCTCAACTTTTCTTCCTATCAACTCAACACAACTTCAACTTCAACACTTAACTTGAACCAAATCTTTTAATGTTTCTCTTTTCTTTACCAAAATTTAACAAGTCCTAAAGGTCAGGAAAATTTGAGGTTTCATAACACCCACCTATCCTCACACCCTATTACAAGGACAAAAACATGGACAAGTCATTCCAACTCCAACAACTCCGACGAACTAGAAGACCTGCACTATAACCCATCCTCTTTCAAAAAATCTAACAACTAAGCATCCTTCGAACTCACCACATAGCACAAGATCAATAGTTCCTGGTAGACACATTGATTTTCAACACTCTAACAGAGTTCCTCGATAACTTCTTGAAATAGGTAGAGTTGAGAAAGCTTGATAATGAAAGAAGCTTAACTTTGGAATAAATTATGCCTGTGTTATATGCAGTAGGGAGAGCCAAAAACCCTGCACCTTTCTACTTCCATTCCTTGCTTTCTCGTTTAAGAAACAAATATTTGAAGGACTCATGTCACACCCCCTCCAAAGTAACCTACTCTTGGCCCAAGAGAAGGTGTAACTGATCAACAGATACCGCAACTTACCTCAGAGACAACTACTGACCCTAAACTTCCTTCTACTTAAAATGGATAACACAGCATAAACATGAACGTCATCAAACACCAAATAGCATAACATTACTAAAGTGGAACCGAAAATTTCATAATACTAAACATCACGAGTCTAATATAAACATATATACAAACAACCAACATCAGAGTTAAACTAAACATACTCGAATACCCCATGATCAAAATTCCAAGCTTACAGACAACCCAAAAGACTAACTCAAAACAATACAATACTGAAGAGGACTCAAAACTATGGAACTAGCATATCAACAAATGGAGTTAGGTATCGGTTCCACGATCTCTATCTGAACTATTAGAAAACAAATGGAAACCATGAGTTGGATAGCCCAGTGAGGGACTAGTTTAAATAAAACATGCTTTAGACATATGCTTGAGTAAAATAATTAAACAAACTTTATGAAAATGCAAAGCTCGTATAAAACATCTTTTTGAGACATAGAACTTTAATCTCTTTCTCTCTCTTGCTATACCATATATCTCTATGTACCAATCGAGATCAAGAAACTAGACATGGAAGCTCTATCTCGTGATACGATACTTAAGCACAAAAAATTTAGGCATCAGTAGTGCCCTATCCTTAGATAGCCTAAGAGATGGAAAAGCTAGCGTCCATAGAGGCCCTCATCTCAAACCTAGTCACAAATGGTGGAAAATCTAGGTATCTACTGAATACCTTCACCATAGGACCTATGTGCACAGGAACTATAATACCCTCGTAGGGTTGCTATATATATTTCATAATCAGCTTGGTATAGACTTAAAACATATAAACCACTTGCTTATGGAAAGCTCATTCATAAGTCTCAAATCATGCTTAAAACTTTCATCTCAAATTACTTTGCTTGGAAAGCATATTTAACTTTCGATAACATTTGTATATAAAACATACTTTGATAACAACTCAAGCTTTTACACTATTTGCATAGTAAGAACATTTTCTCAAACACATACATTAAAACATACCTTTCTTTCCCAAGCTTAAGCAAATATTTTCACTTTGAAAAGCATCTTATAAAACAACTAACTTCAATGAGATAGAAAATATTTCTAAAACATATTAAAGCCACTCACAGTACTGATTAGCCTTCCGATCTATAGATTTTTCCAATACTTTCTTGACCTAAACATTGAAAATTAAACCTAAATTAATCTTCCAAAATTAGAATTTACCCAAACAAACTCCAAAAATTCCAAAAACATCAAAACTTGTCAAATTAGGTTTCATGACACTGTTGGACGCATGGCCTAGGCAGCAAACATGCACGCACGCGCAGACCACCAGGGCGTCTAGCCACATGCTTGTCGTACCCGCCTAGCCTCCCCACGGGTTAGGGTGTCGCACAACGCTCATCGTCTAACCGCACAACGTGCATGCG
>JBBPDI010069093.1:0-17507 GCA_037974545.1 Cucumis variabilis
CCAACCCAAAACATAATTTAACCCAACCCAACCCTTATGGTTTGGGTTGGGTAGTCCGGGTTGGTCGAGTTATCGAACTTTTTGAACACCCCTAGAAAGAGGGGAAGAAGAAGAACAATTGGGAGGGGGAAAAAGAGGAATGGGACTAATATATAATTTAAAATAATAATAAAAAATTATTTAAAGAAAATTAAATGTATATTTTTTTACTAAAAAGTACACTATCCTTGTGTAATTATTAAAGGAAAAATTGATGATGGGATCAACAACGCTAACTTAGTGCAAATCTAAGAGGAAAAAATGTATAATTAAGAAAACCCTAATGAAACTTGAACCAAACCTCAAAAATTAAAAATGTAATTTTAGTTACACATTTGTTTAAATATTAGATGATTACTATTAGATAGGTAAAATAACAAGACAATAAAAAACCTATAGTTTGACAAAACTTTATATAGTCCTTATGATTTGACAATCTTTATAAATAGTCTTTACAATTGAGACTCTTTAATTTTTCTATTATTTTATCAAACCAACAAGATTAAATTCTAGCTATAAACCCTAGAAAATAAACTCTATCCTTTTAAGACCATATACACCAAATTTGTAATTATTAACCTAAAAGTTTATATAATTAATTATTATTTTGTATTATTATAGAATTTATAATACATTACATAATACATATTATATTAAAAAAAATTAATATAAACTCTAATAAAATTAATATATTGAATTTATAGATAACATATTGTATACTAAATGTTTTTATATATATTTAATATAATCCTATATTTTAAAATGAAAATTTTAAATTATGGATACAACAACAAAAATATATATTTTCTAAAAAACTTTACACTGTTTGTATCATAGAATCCGAAAATAATTTTTAGAAATAGAATATGGATTTACGGCTGTAAATGTATATTTACTAAAATCAGAAAGTATTTAATAAAGATTATCTACCAAACCCTTATTTACTTATTCCATCCACGAGGAATCTTATATTCTCACCAAACAAACAACAACCCCATAAATGTGTTTCTTTGTTTGGTGTTATCCAAGTATATCATGTTTTGCTTTAACATTAAAGTAGTCACGTGTCGAAATTCTTTCTATATCTAAGTCTTACTTGTTTTTCTATTTTTTGTAATCTAATTTGCATAAAATAAAGTTGAAAATGTGATTGTATTGTATTCCACTTGTTGCAATCGTAGCGTTAGTACTTTTATTTAATCGTTAATATTGTGAATTCAAAACCTATACATATGAAAGACAATGATCGGATATATAGGATTAAAGAAAGGGCCATAACAACAAAATTGTTCAAATGTCTGATGGAGTTTGCAAATATCTAAGTCAACGAGATTGTGATAATGAAACATTTAGAGCATGCAATCTACTAATTATTCAAATATTCGTAAAAGTATTTCAACATAACGAGTATGACTATTGAAAAATGTTGGATGACATTTGTAATTTTAGGCATCTATATTTTTTTTATATTTTAAGCTTCTAATTATTTAGATTAAAAGAAAACAAAACAAATGATCCTAAAAGAATTACGGTCAGAATAATTGTTGTCGAAAAGTGAGACCTGCTTCTAATTTGAGTATAAGAAGAAAAAAATAGTTAAGTGTTTTGAAAATTTGTGTTTCGGATAAGAAGAGGCATTTTGAAGTAACACTTCGTGACTATAGGTCCTGAATTTCTACGTGAATCAAGATCGAGAAAAGGAAGTTTTCTAATCATTAACTCAAACCTATTGTCGAACCCCACTCACCGTAATATAGAGGTACTTATGGCGGAACGGGCTGATCTGGTCTTTCACAATAAAGTGATAGATGGAACTGCCATTAAACGACTTATTAGCATATTAATAGATCACTTTGGAATGGCATATACATCACACATCCTGGATCAACTAAAGACTCTAGGGTTCCAGCAGGCCACTGCTATATCCATTTCATTAGGAATTGATGATCTTTTAACAATCCCTTCCAAGGGATGGCTAGTCCAAGATGCTAAACAACAAAGTTTGATTTTGGAAAAATACCATCATTATAGAAACGTACACGCAGTAGAAAAATTACGCCCGAATCAATCCATGGCAAAGATTAAGGGATAAAAAAATTTATGGTTAAGTATAAGTTTTGTGATTAAGAAGATAATTCGCAAGGAAGTTTTGAGAAAAAAGAGTTATTGCATTAAGACATCCAAAAGCTATGTTGAGTGGTTGAAGTTATTTCGCGGAATAGAGTTAGGTGAAAAGAAATGTCTGACGAAGAAAATGTCAAATCTGATTTGATAGAGGTTAATGTGTAAGATTAAAGATTTAAGCATGATTGAGTTAATATTAAATTTACACATGTAGAGTTTTAAGCAGAAGTTGGCGAACTGAGAAGAGTTTAAGCATGACTAAGTTCATTTAAGTGTTCTATAAATAAAGGACTTGGTCATTAAGGAAGCAAGAAGATTTAAAAAAAAGAACTAAAATGTTGTTGTTTTGCTTTGATGAGAAGAAAAACAAAGTGTTAAGTGCTACAGTTTGTTCTGTGAGAAGAAAAGGGAGAAAAGGATCTTTGGTAAAGTGTGGTGAGTGTTTTCTCTCAAATGAATTTATGTTAAAAACTTTATTATGATTTCAATACTATAAAATGGTTTTCAAACCAATAGTTGTTTTCTTGAGATGATGCTAATTTTTATGTACACATAAAGAGTCAAGGCCACCATCGGGTGTACGGGGCTACATGGTGATAAGAAGCTGACTTGTGCATTGAAAGGAGCGTATAAAGTTTAGCGGTTTGAGCAACAAGGACGAATCTGTATGTTCTCAGATGTTGTTCATACAGTAGTCTAAATACGAGGTAATGAGACCAAACGTAGAGAACGATTTGGGATCCTTGGCAAAAAGAATAATTGACTAATGGGTGTTTATGCGAAATGAATATTGATGTGATTCGCGAGTTGAACGAACTTTATTGTAAAAATTATTACATACGTTTTGATATGTTTTGCGAAATGAAATGGTTATTAATAAACTGATTTGTGTTGGAATTTATGTTTTGGCAAAAAGGATTTAACAAATGCCATTGTGAAAAGGATTTCATAAAACCTCACTAAGTCTTTTAGACTTACGTTTTAAAATTTTATCACTACTAGAAATCGGAACAACTGCGACACCAAAAACGTCGGTAAAAGGTACGTCGTCATTAATCACCTTTTACCGGCACACGTAATTTTACGTTGCGAAAAGTCTAAAATAAAATTTAATGCATTAACTTTCCGTGACGCACACTATGTTATGTCGCAAAAATTGACTTTCTGCGACGTAGAGGAACAAGACATCGTAGAAAGTCTAAAAATTAAATTTAATACGTTCACTTTTTGTGACGCACAAGAACCAAACGTCGCGAAAAGTTTAAAATTTAATTTAATATCTCCACCCTCCGTGACTCACAAGAACCAAACGTCAAGGAAAGTGGAAGTTGTAAGTGTACGCATTGAAGTGACAACGGTCACCTTTTTACAACGTGTGATAGGTGCACGTCGGGGAATGTTTAAATAATTAATTCGCTATTTAATCTTTCAGCGACGTTAGGGTTACTCAACATCGGGGAAAAGGTCCTTCTATGACGTGTTCAAAGACGTCGAGGAAAGTCCACTCTATTTCTTTCTCCTTCAACACAGAACCAATTACAAAATGAAAGGAAGAGAAAATCGATCGAGATAGAGGGAGAGGAGGAGATTCGTGCTGCCGTCCATCCATCTTTACCGTCACCGTTGCCGTCGTCGGAAGTGTCCTTGTCCCCCTCTTTCTCCTCTGTTACTATTCCTCACACTCTCTCTCTCCTTCCCTCTACTTTCTCCATGTTTTCCTTCTCCGAATCGCTCACCTCCCTCTCTCATTCCTTGTACTTTCTCTTTTTTTCTTCTCTGAATCACTCATCTTTGTCCCTTCTTCTATCCAATTTCATTCTCCAAAAACGATTAATCGCTTGGAAATAGACTAATTTAATTAACGACAACATCAACCATATATGACAAGAATATAAATAATGGAAGAATTTAGTGGGTTTCTTTTCATATATAAATAAAATAATTAATTGAAAAAAATATATTTAATATAGGCACGCCTGGTATCTTTTGTGATGCCGCGTTACGAAAGCCATCTGCGACATGCTGCAGCGTGCGTTAGGAAAATTTTCCCGTCGTTGACGTGAGCTATGTTGGGGAAAGTATCTCCGACGTGCTTTCCCCGACGTGCCTACCGACATCGTCCGGACGTTGCAGTAACCTTCCCTGACATTGGTTAGGGTTTCAATGACGTATTGCTACGTCGAAAAAAATCTTATTTCTTGTAGTGTATCTTCAAGGAACAAGTGTTTAGGCCAATTAGAAAAGAAGGTTGAAGGGCTTGCAACGAGTTGAGAAAGATTCCAGGCGTCAAAGAGTTTTGATAAATGTTATTTATATTTGGTTAAAGTGTTGTAATTGTTTGTTCTTATGAAACACTTATTAATAAAGTATACGTTTTGGTTATGTTATTTATCGCACTTGGCGTTTAAGGTTGACTATTGTTGCTTTTGAGTTTCGATTAATAATTTAAAAGGAGTTGAGAATAAGCTACGCGATAAGATCAATTACAAAATTTAAGCTAAATCGCGTTCTAATCACACTATTTCCTGCATTTTGATTGTCTTGCAGATTAGGGTGTGATAATAAGAATTATTGTGCCATGACGAATTACAACTGCTTTGAAAGCAATTATGATATGACCATGGTGCTTATTGCGATGATGGTTCCTCCCAAGGTTAACACAACTCTCCAATTCAAACGTGCACTTGTCCAAATAAGGAATAGAATTAAGAGAAAAAAAATGTCGCACCCCACCCCACAAGCAATGCGAGACGTTGTATGGCTTTGAGCATTTCTAATACGTTAAACGCCAAAAAGCTCAAATTTAGGTCTTTAAGCGATGTAAATTTATACTTCATACTTAAACTGAATTTATACTTTAAGCGATGTAAAATAGCTTAACACTAAAGTGTTAGTTGAATGGTCCCACTTCCTTTATTTACTGTAATCAGTCATTGTATTATGTTAAGATTGGGTTGTTGGGTTTCTCGGTTGGTTGTTATACAGTCCCTAAATTATTGGTTTGTTAGGATTGCCTTTGTACTTATCTTGTTATCGTATTGTTAGATTGGTTGGTTTTTGGTGTTGTTGTGCATAAAGATCTAGGGTTACTCTAAAGACTCTTACAGTGTGATATATCTGGCTTTCGGTGGTAAGTTGTTGTTTCTGTTGAAAAAGAAATGTTCTTAATACTGTTGAACGATGATGGAAGAAAAATGGGAGTATTGAATATACTCAATGAAGATATTGCAAGTGGTCATTTGTCAAGGGGGAGTTGATCCTATAAATATTATGACAATTGTTTTCACATAATTCTTGATTTGATGTTTTGTGAGTCAGTCCATGGTGAGCACGTTGGTTCATGTATAGAATGTTGTACCCTCAGTCATAATATTGTACTCATCAATTACTACGCACACAATATATATATATATTCTCCTATCATGGGTCTAGAACCCTCCAGATGTAGATGCTATGTCCTCGAACTGGGTTACCAAAGTTTGATGTGTTCTTCGTACTTTTTGTGTTTCCATAGTTACTCCTTGAGTTATTAACTCTAGTTACAATATCTCGCACAATATTTACTAAGTATGTGTTTCTAACAAAGAATAAGGTAAAACATTCTTTTATTAACCTTAATTTAACCAAGTGTTCTACAACAATTTACAAGATATGAAGAAAAGACATTAAAACTTAATCTAAAAGTCTGAAATCCTCTTCTCACCCAGCAAGCTCCTCAACCTTTTCTTCCTCTGACCTTAACACCCGAACACCTGGGAAGTGCAAACTTAAAACATAATTCGAGTAAACACACACTAGTCTCAAACAATTCTTTAGCCACAAATATGAATAGTTCCCTATGTCAAGACTTATTATCTAGCGTTTAGACTACTATGATATCTTTTTCATCAACAACATCCAAGAATCCTAATTCACTTTCTGTGGTATGTTTTTTAATTTTGATTCGATTTAAATGCAATAAAATTTTCAAACAAAAAAACAAAACAAACACAAATACCAAATTGTCATTCATAGAATTAGAACATAATTCCAACAAAAATGTATCTTGCTATTCAACAATTACATATTGTTTGTTTGAAACAATTACATAGAACAAAAAAAAAAACATCATTTGTTATCACCCTAAACTTCATATTTGAACAAGTCCACACCTACAATGACATTAAAGTAAAATACATTATTCAAAATTCAAAGAAACCAAAATGCATGGATATGCACTACAAGGAGCAGCGGGTATGTCGATGCAGCGTTGCATCGTCAAAACTTCATTTTGCATTGGTGAAACCTGCACCAATGTAGAAAGGCACATTGGCACAGACATTGTGATTTGCACATCGTAAGAGGTAATAGCGACGTCAGAATGAGACGAATTTGGCATAGGTGTTTGGCTGACACATGATACACCAACAAGGTCAACACGATACACTAATGCTAATGTCATGTAGTTGCATAGACAAAAGCTTTTTGTCGACATTCGATCAATGCGTTGGAAATAAAGAAGTGTTGATGTTGTTGTGTACGTTGTTAAAGGTACGACTGATGCGGTGTTCACATAACATTGAACGATGCCACATCATTAGATGCCCCCATTCACGACACCTGTTTTGCTTTGGGAAAACTCTTTTGCCAATTATTTTATTTTTTGTTGTTGCTATTAGAATCGAATTCGATTTAAATTGATTGAAATTCTAAAATAGGTAACATAAAATTAATAAAATATCAAATCAGATATATATTAAAATTCATTCAAATATACAAAAATACACACGTTTGTAGGTAGAAAAGTTACATGAATAACCTATATTAAAAACTAAAAAACTAAAAACTAATGTAACCGATACAGATGCAATCCCCTTATATGCCTTCGAATTTACAATGACACGAAATTAAAGTTTAAATATATATCACCCCAATAAGAAATTAAAGAACATAAAAGTTCAAAATTACGTAAATTAAATTAAGAAATCAAGGTCCTCTTAATGCCTAAGTGAGTTCTTCAATCATGTTCCTCATTTCTTCTATCTTTTGAGCACTTTCCTCGTGCCTCTGTCTACTTTCTTCTTATACTTTCTGAAGACGAGTTTTTATCTCGATAACCTCTTTGGCGTGTATCTCTTGCTCGTGGGATGTAGAGGAAGAACTGCTAGCAGCTTGTTGAAACTTTGGCCTGAGGTCTCAATCAAGATCTTTTGAGTAGCCCAATTGTCTACCCAAAACTGTCTCGCATATCTCGTCCTTAGATAGTGGTTTAGAACCCTCTGGATGGGCTGGGACTGGATGGCTAACATTTGATTCTACAATAAAATTATTATTGATTAAGTAAAATGTGTAAATGAAATGTACGTACAAAATAAGACGGAAACTTACATGAGCATCTGCACCCGCTGGTGTAATGAAATGACCATCTCGAGCTTGTGTTTCCTTTTATAACTCCACTTAGTCGATTGGATGATCCTGTTTTTCAGTGAGCTCGTGCGCTAGTTGTATAAATGACTTGGTGTCACTACTGTGGTTGTAGGGTTGCTTCGCTCTAGTAGCCTTATTCATCATTGATTGCTTCGACATGCAAACAATATCAAAATGTTACATAAAAAAATGAACTACCATTTGAGAACATTAAAAGTTCAAAATCACCTGAAATTGTCGAGTAAGATAGTGGTCCCATAGGAAGTGCCAATCTTCCACACGATTCTTAATTTGAGGGGTGGATTGGCACATGCCTATTCAGAATCATTGAACTTCTTGAAATGGCGATGGTTCTGCCCCCTGAACTCCTTCCAGGTGGTGAGCATTTGATGTTGTTGAGTTTGTGTTTTTGTCAATTAAATATTCTTTTTTTCGTAATCTATTTATTAAATAACCAAAACTTTCTAATATATAGGAAGTTCTGTTTGTTGGTTAAGGTTAATAATTTCCTTTAAAAAATGAATCTATGATTTTGTTGAGAAAAGATTCTTGGAGAAGATATATACCCGTATCTTGACGTTGGTTGAGGTTGACAAAGAAAATTAATCAATAAATAAAAAGGTATTGAAGCGTCCTAACAAACTGTGAAAGCTTGGAAAAGATGATCATTTTATTGATGATGATTTAATTTTGTTGAATATAGAGATTCTGTGGAAAGTAGCATTGAGAAGAGAAGGAATATTCATGAAGGGCATTAAGTTGAGGGATCAACTCACAGATTCAAGGGGAGCTTGAACTTATTGTCAACGAGATTCTGATTATATTCAGGGGGAGCCTGAAGTTGTCTACTCACAGATTCAGGGGGAGCATGAGGTTGTCGTCAACAAGATTTTAGTTATATTAAGGGGAGCCTGAAGTTATTTTAGTTATTGTTATAACTATTTTATGTAATTGGAGAAATATGCTACTTATGATGAATAATATTTCTGATCTGAGCAAAGAGGCTCCCCAGACGTAGGCATAGTTGCCAAACTGGGTTACCAAAGTGTTGCATATTTTGTTTTCGTATGCCTGTAGTTAATCCTATAGTTAAATGCATGTGGTATAGCTAAAAATTATTTAATAGTATCATTTTTCAATTGGTATCAGAGCAGGTTTGATACTCATGAAAACACCAAGAGAAGGTACAGCTACTACACGACCACCCATACTGAATGGAAACAATTATTCTTATTGGAAGATTCGAATGATATCATTTCTAAAATCCTTCGATTCAAAGGCTTGGAGAACAATTAAACTGGGGTGGACTGCGCCTATGATTACAATAGATGGAAAGTCTGTTCCTAAGCCTGAGGAAACCTGGACTGAAGCTGAAGAGAAGGAATGGGAAATGCTCGAGCACTAAATGCCATTTATAATGGAGTTGACTTGAACATGTTCAAGTTGATTAATTCATGTGTTACTGCAAAGGATGTTTGGAAAAAACTCGAAGTTACATTTGAAGGAACGACTAAATTCAAGACGTCTCGCCTCTTGTTGCTAACTACCAAGTTTGAATCCTTGAGGATGATGGAAGAAGAAACCATAACTGAGTACAACGTACGGGTTCTGGAAATTGCAAATGAGTCATTTAACCTTGGTGAAGAAATACCTGAAGCTACATTAGTTAGAAAAGTTCTGCGATCTCTTCCTAGGAAATTTGATATGAAAGTCATAGCAATTGAGGAAGAACACGATGCTTCTACACTCTCTCGAAAATCAACCTAGTTGAACTAGTAGAAAGTAAAGGTAAGGGGTCTTGCTTTTCCATCCATCTAGGAAGATGAATTTGTTGAAACAATAAAAGCTTTTAATGATCAAGTGAATGAGTCAATTGACCTGCTAACCAAGAAATTTTCAAATGTGATCAAGAAAATGAATAGCTCTAACAACTTGGATCTAATAACCAATCTCAGAATAACTTTAGAAGGAGAGAATTTGACCGTTCAAACACCAGAGAATCAGATCGTTTATCTGGCAGAGAGAACAGATCATTAAAATGTAGGGAATGCAGAGACCACGATCATTATCAGGCTGAATGTCTAACCTATTTGAGAAGGTAGAAGAAAAGCTTTAGGACTACATTGTTTGATGAGTAATATGAAGGGATTGCTGAAGAAGAAGAGTTTGTCAATGCGTTTATCAGTATCGCCTCTAATCGTTGTAGCTTCTGATCTGTAGGTCCATTAGGTCCTCTTCTTAGCTCGTAAATGGGTAATGAGATTTATTTATATTAGTTGTAATTTAAAATGTTCAAAATTACTTTGGGAATTAGTTTAATGTATAACGATACAATATAGTATAAAGTTTATCAATCTTTATTTTATAAATTTAATTTTGGATATGATTCAAAATTAATTTATGAGGGATAAAATATTTGAATGAGTTCAAATATTAATTTAATGTGAATTGGATTCATATTTAAATTATTCGTTATGATAGAAACTTATATTTGAATATGATTCAAATTTAATTTAAGTTGAATATAAGATATTTAATTTAGCTATTAATTAATTGGAGAATTAATTAATAATTTAGTTTTATTTTATTTAATTAAATTAATATAAAACTATAAGATATTGGAGAGATATTCATTAAATAAGATTTAAATGAAATATTAATTAAATATGATTTAATTAATTATTAACTAATTGATTAATGGTTAATTAATCAGTAGATTTGAAATTTCTATTAATTTAATATTTTTTAAATTAATAGAATTTCATGATTCTCTCCTACTCCATTTCCTACTCCATGAAGAAAAGAGAGTTATAAATACAAAGAAAAAAATTGTTTTTCTTTTCTACAAAAGAGTTTCTCTAAAAAATCTCTAAGCTTTTTCTCATCCTAATTGGTTCCCACAAACCAATCTCATCCTAGAGGATAGGAAGGTCTCTGATGGGTGGTGTCCCAATTTCTAGTTATTTTGTACATTCAGAGATATCAAACAAGTAAGTTTTTCTTTCTCTAATCTATAATTAGAAAACATGCTTAGCCTTTAAGTCTTAATAAGAAAACTAGTTTCTTAATTATTTTTGCCAATGTACGTATTTTGGAATTTCCAAATTAAATTGAGAAATGGTTCTGTAAAATCTTCTGCTGTCATAGGACTTTTATCCCTTCACCTAACACTTCAAACAATTGCTTTAATCTCGGTATTAACAGAAAGTGGTGCAATACCTTATGTGAATTTCTTTTCCTTTGTTATCATTAACCTTGTATCGAGACTCACCACAAATTGGACAATGTTGCAAATCGCTAAATTCGTTTCAATAGTACCATTTGGAAATGCTACTTTTAACAATCCATGTAACATGTTAAAGGATTTATTACTCCAACCGTTGGGAACCTTGATATGCATCAACTTAACTAAAAGTTCAAGGAGGGAAATTCTGAACCCCCAGGGTATGGCTTATTACATGCTTCATTCATTATATCCTGAAGTATGTTTGCCGTCTCTTGTTCTACACTATTAAAGGGCATTTCATTCTCTAAACCTTCTTCCGTTGCTTCTTTATGTTCAATCGAAGCTTGTAAATCATTAAGCATATCCAACATTTCATTTTCTTGTAAAGGGTTATTGCTAGTTCCTTCATCAACTCTTCTATATCTTTACGCAAGTTCACTGGCTTTCCATGATACACCCAGTCTGTATAGGAGGGGTATATTCTAAGTGTTAATAGATGTCTCTCCACGTCCTCTAGTGACTCCCAAATTGAGTTCATACATCTCTTGCACGAACACCTTATTTGTCTGTAATCATCAATGTGAAACTTTGCAACCTCTAAATATTGGGACACTCCCTCTCTATTCTCAACTAAAAAATTATTTCTAAGTTTGATCCAACTCTTGTTTATTGTTATAGACCTAAAATATAAATAGGTTTGATTATTGAAAGTTAGAAAAAATGAAGTTGAAATGATCTAAAACAAATATCATTAACTGAGTGAGTAACATTAGCTTGGCTTTTGGTGAGTGACTTCTACGCATAAGTTGTTAACCTTTCAAGGAAAGGAAGAAATCCTAAGAGATAACGATACCTTGACTTTTGATAAGTGGACAATGGATTCATATTTTTGAATGAAAACAAGTGTGGATCTCTAATATGAGACTAAGGGCCTGTTCGGAATAACTTAAGAAAAAATTGTTTTCTAAAAAAATGCATTTTCTTTAAATTCTTTTTTCTAGAAACTCCTTGAAAGAAAAACATGTGTGTTTGACAACTTTTTTTCTTTCTAAAGTGTTCGAGGCTATTAAGTCCTGCAGTAGGCCTGATGTGATAGAGATCATTTAATTCATCTTTTAATTGAGGCGAGCACTTCCCAATGCCTTGATGCCACACTTTCTCACCTCTTGGGATGCAAGTGATAAAGTGTAATTAAGTAATAACTATCTAGAAGTTGTTACGTATAAGAAGACTCATATTACCTTTCTTTTAAGGGTGACAACCTCTTGGCACCAAGTTACTACATTTGTTCTCCTTTTGGGACATAAATGATGGAGGTTAGATCACCTAGATGGAGTTTGTCGCCAAACTCTTTTTTGTGTGCATTAGCTATTTTCTTGCTACTTACTCTCTCAAGTAGTTGGTGATAGACGCTAGCCAAGCGATGGAGTAAAGCTCAACTAACGAGATAAACCTTATAAGTTAGACTTCTTATCAAGAACTTATCATAAGCCTAAACTACTTATAACACTTTGATAGATGAATAGTAAAAATATGATGGATTGAAATGTAATAAACTTGCAATGCACTAATGAATGTAGGCTTTTGGCCACTGTACAATATAAACTCATACATTATAATGAAATACAAAAATGGAAAATAAACAGAGATGAAGTTGAGTTGCATAATGCCTAACATTCTTTGGTTGTTTTACAAGTTAGGAGGAAAGAAGTGATGGTTCTCTCTCTAGCTTTCTCTAAGCTCTCATTACACTTGATAGAAGAAGAGAATGATCTTTTAAAGTAGGTGTCGACTCCAATTTAGCACTCTAGGTTTTGGTCCTTTCAGATCAGACAAAGTAAATGGTGTGGAAGGAGGCTTTATATAGACTACTTTCGACAGTAAACTTCTATTCTTCTGATCATATCAGCACCAATTGTAGCTGTCACACCCCAATCTAGGTTTTCCTCTCTAACCTAAATCTGGCATGATAAAACACTTTTGAAAATGATATTTTCCAACTAACATTTTATAAAAATTACATTAAGAAATTCTATAAAAATTTCGACAAGCCTTAAAATTTATGGTAGCCAAACATGAAAAGGGAAGAATTTTTCACTTCTATAAGCATGTATACATTCTTCAGATTCAACAACACCTCAAGTGTGTCTCACCATACTAATCCAAACTATTTCATTCTAGAGAATCTCAAGTAAACTTTATAACCAAACTAGATAACTAGTTACCAAAGAATTATAGTCCACTAATAAATCTCTCAAACACATATCCATATCATCATACGAAAATGATAAACTACAAATGATGAGGGAAAACTCAACAGAAGCCTGGACCTTGACCGCTATCTGCAATTAAGTTTTTTTTTTTAAACGAACACACATATATATTTTAAAGTTTGATATATTTAAATTTTCTAGAATAAAAATCAAAAATACTTTTCAAAGCTTTTGTATCCAAAATTGTAAATTGAAATATGATTTAAATAATTGAAAACAAATATGGCCGACAATATGGAATAGAAAATAATAATTTGGAAGTGATCCTTCTTGACCTTTAAGCAATCAGGAATCAATTTGGTGGAGCAATCATGGAATCAACCAATGATCATAAAAATTCATAAAGAATTACGATATCCCGAATAATGACAAAGAAAAAGAAAACATTAATGGTATATTTGTGTGGCTAACCTATGTCGACTGCCATGTTTTTTTTATTTTTTTTTTATTTTATTGGTGGATAACCCAATGTTTTCAAATTAATATTATCCTAACTATTTTTAGAAATTGCAACTCTACTTTATTATTATTCTTTAAAATTATTTTTCTTCAAAGAATTGTCAGGCTACTATATTCAAATTAAGAAAATAGAAAATTCATGTAATGAATTTAAGTTTCAATAATTTTATAATTGGAAAGCTTTATTGAATTAAATAAGATTAATTTAGGGGTATTTTTAAAAATAATAAAATAAATTAAAATATTTACAAATTATCTGTATAACCTATTTTTAAAAATTTTCCATTAGTTTGTATATCTAACAAAATATAAAATTTTAATTGAAAGATTTTGTAAGTTTTTCATGCATAACTCATGGAATTAAAACTAGTCCCAAGTGTTTTTAGATATTGTAACTCTTAGTTAAATTTTATTCTCTAGTTTGAGAGTATATTAGATTTAGAAATTTTTTCAAAAATAGTAAATTTTATAAAATATTTACAATCTATAGTAAATTCTATCACTGATAGTCATTCATATGCTATAGTGATAAAAGACTATCAGTGATAGAATCTAAAATTTTGGTATAACTTGTAAATATTTTAATTTTTTTTTGCTATTTTTAAAAATTTCCCTTAGATTTAATGTGGACTATGGGCATTCTCTAATTTTTTGTTCCAAGCCGCTTATTTTATTCCATCAGTTAAGTAAAAATAATTCATTGATCAAATAAGAGAAAATTAAAAGATAATTACATAATTAAACAACTTGATTAGAGGTGGTTAATCTATACTATATAAAAGTATCTATAGAGAAACTTTTTTCTCTTCATTTTGCCTTTTCTAAATTTGGATTTACTTAGTTACAACCTTCCTAGTAATTAGCATTTTTATTTTATTTCATTTTATTATATTTATAATAAAGGAGAATTTTTAAAAATAACAACTTTACAAAATATTTTCAACCTTTAGCAAATTCTATTATTGATAGTCATTAATATGTTATGGTGATAGAATACTATCATTGATGTAATCCAAAATTTTGCCATAACTTGTGTATTTTTAGACTAAAATCTTTATTTTTTCTTAATTTGTTTGTTGTTTATGTGTATTTTTTTTTATCAATTCATTCTCTTAATTTCTTTTCAAGAATGTAGAGCAATACTTGTGCTTTAATAAGAGATGCATACATGCTTTGACAAATGTTGTCAAACTAAGGTATCAATCCTTTTGGCTTCCATAGATATTTTCAAGTTATTTTATATAATGATCTTGCACCAATAATAGAATGTTTGGTAATCTTTTAAGTCTCTCGCTATCTTATTTATACAATATGAGATTCTACTATTGAATACAAATTCATATTATGTTATTTATACAAATCCCACTATTTTTATGTACTAAAATAACATGACAAATTTCATGTGCGTTGCACGTGTTGTTAACTAGTATAAAGATAAGCTGTTAGGAATTGATTTTCTTCCTGCATGTAACCTAGTTAAGTGCTAAAGGAGGACAATGAGAGAAATACAATCCCTTAAAAAAATTGAAAGACTTGTGTATGAATAGAAGGGTCATTTTGACTAACTGTAAAGAAAATGCGTTTTGAGAGGGATCATGCGTTTTGAAACTTGTAGTTAAAGTGAGACGATGCGTTGAAGAAGTACGCATTCAACACAAGAGTTGAGAGTTCTAAAGGTAAAAGCAAGACAAAACTAGACGAAGAGACGCCTAATCATGATTTGATAGTTGCTTATGTGTAAGGTTAAGATTAAGCATGGATAAGATAAACATTAGATTTACACGTGTAAGTCTTAAGTAGAAGCTATCAAGTTATTAGTAGAGCAGCCGAGAGCTTCAACGGCTGAAGGAGAAGGAACTAGTGGATCAAAATAGAAGAGAGTTGTGGGTAGGCCTAGCTAGCAGGGCAAGGTGTACTCCATGACTCCGTAGGAGGTGGAGAACACTCAATGTCATTATCGGTACAGTTCTTAACTGTTACATTTTTGCTCATGTGTTTATTAGACCCTGGTGCTACGCACTTTTTTTTTTTGTGTTTAGCATGTTAGGTAAGTTGGGTAAGAAGTTAGAACCCTCAGCAGAAGAGTTAGTCAATCCAATTGGTGACGCAATGCAAGTTAATGAAGTGTTGCAAGGTTATGAAGTAGTTGAAAGTGTTAGCTTGTCAGTAGACCTTTTGCCACTTGTGTTGGAAGAGCTAGATGTGATTCTTGGATTGGGCTTTCTGTATGCACATTTTGCTTGTATGGATTGCCATATAAAAGAAGTAGTTTTAAAAAATCCAGGATTTCTAAAGTTGGTGTTTAAAGGCCAAAGGAAGGTTGTTCCATCTAGTTTGATTTCAGTTCTAAAAGCTGAAAAGTTGTTGAGAAAAGAGAAGTTAAGACTAGATGATGTTCCAGTGGTGAGAGAATTTTTGGATGTGTTTCTAGAGAAAATGTCAAGACTGCCACCTGATAGAGGAATGAAATTCACCATTGAGTTGTTGCCAGGGATCACACCTTCATTTTACAAGCACCTTATAGAATGGCTTAGAGGGAGATAGGTGAGTTGAAAGAACAACTTCAAGAGTTAGTTGACAAGGGATACACGAAACCTAGTGTATCACCTTAGGAAGCTCTAATTTTGCTCATCAAGAAGAAGGATGACACCATAAGGTTGTGCATAAACTACATATAACTGAATAAGGTTATGATACGTAATAAGTACCCTTTAACTCTTATATATGATTTGTTTGATCAGTTGAGGGGTGCAATGGTGTTCTCTAAAATTGACTTGAGGTCAGGTGTAACACCTTGAAATTTTAAGGTAATGAATTTTATTTTATTTTATGTCTATCAAATTATTTTTATTTAAAGATTTTAAGTTTTAGGGGTGTTATTGTATAGTAGGGTTGTTAGGAAAGATAAAGGAATAAGGAATTGAAAAGGATATAAGCAATATTGATAATAATTATTATAATTATAAAAATTATTATTATTATATTTTTTAAAAAAAAAGAAAAAGAAAAAGAAAATCTTTCTCCTTCCTCACGCACGCAACCCCTTTGTCTCCTTTCTCACGCCCAAGCGCCAACCAACCTTCTTTATTCCTTTTTTGTTCACCATCTGTAGGCCACCAATCGACCACCTTCTTAACTTCATCGTTCAGATCCGTTGTTGCATCTCTTCCACATCTCTTCTCCGTGCCGCTGTGAGTCATCCTGAACCGTCGTGACCCTCTGTCTCCATTCATCCCAGTTCGTGAAGCCCGCTGCCACATTGTCCATTCCAATCTGTCGATCAACGACGAGGTACGAAGCCTTCTATCACTTTGTGTTGCGACCGCGCCGCCACAATCCATCCTTCTCCGTGCCAGTTCCCAATCGTCTGCACTGCCACGTCCGTCAGAGTGCTGCCGTGCAGCTCCGCCACTGTTCTGCTGTGGGTGGTGAACCAAAGTATTCTCTGTTGTCATTTAGATTGGTTTCGGCATGCGTCGAATCCTTTTATTCTGAACTGCTGCTGCCGATTTGCTGTAAGTTCATTTGGTAAGGAGAAATTTTTGGGTTTCGTAGTGTTGTTCTTAGTGTTTGTAAACCATAAGGTTGATTAATTGATTGGCTAATGTTGTTTTTAGGGCGATTTTGGAGAGGTGGTACTTGATTATCTAAGTTTGAAGCAAGCGTCATTGGAGGTTTCACATCTTTCAAGTTGGGTTGGTTTTCGCAGATTTTGGTGCCATTAAGGAGCTTACATAATGTTAAGGCAAGAGACTTGGATGTAAACTTAAGGTTTATCGTATGTTATGTTCCACTGGGAAAAATATATATATTTTTATGTATGGATTGATGTGGACTTGATATTGAGTGCATGTTGTAATTGACTGGATATGTATATTTACACATATGAATGTTGATTGACTAAAACTCGTTGATGTTTCTTATAGGGGATAGGTTTGAAATGGTGGATTTTTGTTTAGACTGAATGTATGATATATTGT
>JBBPDI010069108.1:0-17497 GCA_037974545.1 Cucumis variabilis
AAGCAATATTATGGAATAAAAAGTTAAAACATTCTATATAAAGTACTAGTAATTATACTATTTTAGTATTATTTACTGTATAAACATATATTTTTAACCCAAATTCTGTCGGAATTATGTAGTTAACCCCATGTAGTTTACAATATATTTAAAATATAAATTTTTATATGATGATTAACAACTTAATATTACGATAGAATAAACAAACTAACAAAGAACATTATTGAAAGGAAAATTTTGGGTGTGTTACTGTATGTTATTATATATGTTTTATTGTATATTTGAAGTGGTATATATGTGTAAGAGTATTATGGAATAAAAAGTTAAAACTCTCAGGTAGAGTACAATGTAATGGAATTGAGAAAGACAATTAACCAAAAGTTTGATGAGAACAAAATAACGAAATAAACTGAAGACGAAGTAGGAAACGATGAAGAACGAAATTGAAGACCCTGGAATTGATGGAAGAAAAGACTGAAATGGAATAAAAGACTGGAATTGATATTAAGTTGATGATGAAAATAAGAATATAAGGTTATATTTAATTATTAAATTATTCTATATTAAAAAATATTTTATTTGATATTTAATTAATAAACTATTTCCATAATAAAGTTGTACATTAATTAATAACATAAATAAGGAAGTTATCATTTACAATATAATGTAAATAAAGAAATAATTTGAATTTAATTTCGAAAATCATATATAATTAATAATTATGATAAGGTTATTATTGTTCTAAAAATATACGAAATCCTAATTAAGATAATAAATTTTAATTTAGGACATTTGCGAAATTTTGTAGTAAATTTAGGTTTTATATCTAAATCTTTCTAAAAAGAAAGATTTAAAAATCACCTATACTTTAAACATGATCTTTCACTAAATTGCATTTATTATCTTAATTAAAAATTCATGTTTTTAGGACCATTTTAACCTTCACATCAATATTAAATATAATTGATTTTTTTAAATATATATTAAATATTACCTTAATTATATTATACCAAATTTATTATCTATTTTATAACTTTCATAATTATTATAATAAATAAACCGCAACTATATTTACATTTATTATTAGGATATAATTTATTGTAGATTTACTTTTGATATGGTATTAAGTTGAAGCTAATATGGTAATATTATATTTAATAATTTCTACAAATTCACTTTATTCAATTTCATCATCAACTTAATATCAAATTTTCACAAACCTACTTTCTGACGCCGTTCACCGTTACAATTTTCTCCAATCAGTTTTTCCATTTGGTATTCCAATTTTGATCTTTCCCTTTCCATCTCCTTCAAGTATATCCGGTAAGTCCAAAAATTTTTCAACCGTTCATATTTCTTTATCCTTCCTATTTATGTAAATTTTTCCATATATATTTCATGTTTAATTTTCCCTTAAAGAGTCGTAAACTAAAAGTTCAGTGAGTTAATATTTCGATCATCTTCTTCATTTTTTTTCTTAGGGTCGAAAATCGTCTGCTTTAGCCCTTCGTTGGAAATCACCTACTCTACTCAGTAGATTTACATAGAAAATGGAAGAAGGATGTTGCTTGTAGATTTTCAAATGAAGACTTTCACTATTTGGAAGTTTTCCTAAAACCGTTCCCACTTTTTCATTCCTTATGCGATGGTGCACTTTCCTTATTTTATTTTTCTATTTTTTAGTATACTATTAATAATAAAGTTAAGTGGTTTGGTCATTTGATCGGCTCTACATTTATGTAAAATTAAAGTTGATTAGGACATTTATGAAAAATTTGGCAAGATTGGGTCCAATCTATAATAAGGTACCCCTATTTAGACTATAATAGTTAAAACCCTATATATAAAGGCTAGCGAGTCTAATTCAGTTGATCAAATTAAAAAGAAAAATTGGTATAGATAGTAAATTTTAGGGTTTAGTTTTAAAAAAAAATGCCAAAAAAACGAAAATCTCAAGAATTATAGCAAATAGTTTATACCATGCGTGATTTTACTTATAGATAATCCTAACATAACCTTAAAGAGGATTGCAACTATTTTACTAAATCTTTTTTTTTTTTAAATTGAGATATAGTTAGTAAAACCTTTTCTTTCTAATATTATATATCTTTTAGGTTAATTTTCATAAATATAACAAATTGACAAAATATTTACGACCCGTGTAATAAAATGAAAAAGCCCATGAAACTAACAATTTTTTAAAATAATCCAGGTTTGCCCTTCCTTTTCACCGTCTTTCTTCTCTTCCTCTTCTGCGTTTTTTTCTTTCTGTTGTCTTTTTCTCTTCTTCTTCTGCAATTTTTTTTAAAAAAAAAATTCAAACTGTTATTTGGGTCTAGATCGTGTACCAAATATAAAAGATTTCTTTTTAATTTTTAATTTTTAATTTTTTTTTCAAACTGTTAATGGTTGTTCCAAATATAAAAGATCATGAAGAACATCGTGTGGATATTGGATAGCCAAATCTAAACGATTGTGTACCAAATAATCATAAAAAAATCGTTTAGATTTGGGTAGACAAATTTAAACGATCAAATTTAAACGATCATTTATCAAATATAAAAGATTGTTTACCAAATCTAAATGATTTTGTACCAAACAATCTTGGAAAAAAATCATTGAGATTTCGCTATCCAAATTTAAACGATCTTGTACCAAATGTGTTTGAAAAAATCGTTTAGATTTAGCTATCCAAATTTAAGTGATCAAATTTAGACGATGGTGTACCAAAAATTATTTTAAAAATCGTTTAGATTTGGCTACCCTAATTTATACGATCAAATCTAAATGATAGTGTGCCAAAAATAGTCAAATCTAAATGATCGTGTTCCAAATAATCTTTAAAAAAATGTTTAGATTATTTGGCTATCCAAATCTAAACGATCATGTAGGAAAAATACTCAAATTTAAACGATTGTTTACCAAATATATTATGTTCATTGGGTGTCAATTAATGACGAGACATTTTTGGTATTTTTCATTGTGGGCCTGTAGGCTTTTTCATTTTTGAAATTATTTTATATAGTGTAAATATTTTACCACTTTGTTATATTTTTTAAAAGACCCCTATCTTTTATGTATTTATATTTATGTATTGTTTTTTTAAGAGAAATTATAAAAAATAGAACATTTGACAAAATATTTACCCTTCAAAGAAAAATTAAGTGTAATAAATTTTGTCTTAGTGGTTTTATTCTATGAAGTGTACATAGTTTGTCAAATTTTTCTATTTTTTTGAAAAAAATCCGTTCTTTAAATTTATTTGCCCAAGTTTGTTATCAACTAATTCTATATTTAACCCTTATGCCATCTTTAATCCTTGAAATTCGTAGATGTAGTTCCATAAATTTCAATAAAAACTCAATTCCTCACCAATATCCATTTACAAATTTCAATAAAAACACAATTTTCCACGCAAATCTTTTAAGAAGAGCTATGAGATTTATCATTGCAAGACAAATGTTGTTTTCATTTTATTGAGGAAGGTAAGAAGAAGATTTTATGAAGACCAAAAAGGGTTTCGACGAAAAGGGAGGTTATCTTATGTTCATGGTGAGACGAGAAGAGTATAGTGATAGCATGAATTATTTGGTTGAGACTTCTTATTCTAGTAGAGTTTTTGGGTGCAATCTATCAAACAATAGTTAGGATCTAATGTATCTTCACCATACAACTTGCCAAATATCACCAAGAGCAAAGCAATTCACTCAAGACAGCCAAGACATTGAATATCTATCAGAATTGGTTTTGTTAAGACTATCTTAGTTTGGAAATAAACAAACAAAATGCTGCAAATACAGATATTTGTTTAGCTTTTTTTTTTATATATTGAAATACTTTATTTTAGTAGATTTGGATGGTGGAAATGTGAGACCCTAATCCAAAAGGGAGTCTTGTTGAAGAAGAATCTCATCGAGAAAGGTGATTTTGAATAAGTGTAAGAGAGGTGCCATACGGGAAAAAATGTTTTGGAGAAAGGATGATGCAAAAAGAAGCGTGTAAGCCTGAAGTAAGCAACGCGGTGAGGTTTAATTGGCGAGAAAGAAGCACACGATAATGATAAGAATTATGTGTTGGGGTGTAGTGATGCAAAGAGACGTGCCTACACCTAAGTATAGTCACGATAAGGTAGACATTCTGTTGAGAAGATGGACATCTGAATAGGTGATTGGACAACTCACTAAGGTAAAGTTAATGTTATGTGACTTCTTAAGAAGAGAGTCTGACGATGAGAAGTTTAGCTTCCCAAGGAGATAGGAAATAAGCTTCCTATTCATGACTAACGCTAAAATTACATGTCGAGTTCAGATTGGCTATATAATGCGGCGAAATAAAACGATGACACTTCTAAAACGTGGAAATGACCCATGGATGTGAAAGGTCATTATAAATAGGATAAAGGTTGAAAGAAAAGGGACATGAGATACTATTATTCTGATAATTCGTCAAAAGGGAGTTTTAAGAGTTGAACGACTGGTCAAGAGGATCAATAGATGAAAAGAGGAGGCTGGAAGCAAAAAAGGAAAGAGTTGAGTCTCAAGTGTTTATAAGTGATCCTTATAAACAAATGATTGTTTTTTTAATGGTCCTATTAAACAAATGGATTGTTTGTGAGTGATTCTCACACATAAAACTATATTTCGGTGGATGGTTTTCATATGAAAAATGAATATCTTTGTGAATGATTTTCATGAATGATTGAAGTGTTATATTATATTCCTTACATTCGTAAGAAGTATCCTCTGAATATTTGTGTGGTTATATCCTTACAAGGGGAGAATCCCAAGCCCATAAGGTGAGAAATGACTTATAAGATGCTGGTGAAAATACTAGGTATCTCGCAAGATGCTGGTTGAGATGTGTCTCAGGTTTATGTTAAAGGGATAAAAGTCCTAGGTAGCGGAACATTTTACAGAATCATTCCTCAATTTAATTTGAGAATCTCAAAATTAGGGTTGTAAGAATATGGGTTAAACCTGACAACCCGGACTACCCAAGCCATATTATAGGAGTTGGGTTGGGTTAGGATTAAAATATGGGTTGGGTTGGGTTAAAAAAACTAGATTTTTTCAATTTGGGTTGGGTCTCGGGTTGGAGGGTTGAAAAATTCAATTCAACCCAACCCAACTCAAATTAATATAATATATATATAAATATATATTATATTTATATTTTATATTTTATTATTTGTTTAATAAAATTTAAAAAATAATTAGGTTATATCACTTTCCTTTCCTCCTTTTTCTCCTCCTCAAATCGCGTCCTGGATCTCCTTCTCTTCGTTGTTCATCTTCTTAAATCCCATCCCTTGCCAACCATTCGTCTTCTCAGATCTCCCTTTTCACCGACTCAAATCTCCTCCCTCTTTGCCTTCGTCTTCTCAAATTCTACTCATTTTCGTCGATTGTTTGTCTTCTTCCTTTTTGCCTTCTTCTTCTCAAATCTACTCATTTTCAATGGTCGTTCGTCTTCTCATATCTCCTCCCTCTTTGTTGTTCGTCTTTTCAGATCTCTTCCCCTCTCCACTGTCTGTCCCTCATCTACTGCCTTCGTCGTTTGGTTCTTATTTACTGTCTATGTCATATTCGGCTCTTCGTCCGTCTCTTATCTTCTGTCTTCACCGTCCATCTCCTCCCCCTTCTTGTCATTCGTCTCTTCCCTTTTCTTGTCGTTCGTCTCTTCCCTCTTCTTGTCGTTCGTCTCTTCCCTCTTCTTGTCGTTCATCTTTTCCCTCTTCTTGTCGTTCAATTTCCAACCCGATAACCCAATCCATATTTTATGGTTTGGGTTGGGTTAGGTTGAAAACTTAATTTGGGTTGTTCAGGTTGTCAACCCAAACAACCCAAAAATATGGGTTAGGTTGAGAAGGTCTCCCAACCCAACAAGATTACACCCCTAGTAGGGAGAATTCTCTCTAGGCCTTTTGGAATAAAATTTTATACTCCTCAAATATAGAAAATTTCTCTATTTATAGAGTTCTCTAGTGGATTTTGTGGGCTTAAGCCTAGTTGCTCCATGGACTTAGTCCTTAAGCCCAACTACGTTGAATTTGGGTCTCATTTAGTATTAGGACTAAATTAAGTTTATTATTATTATTTTAAAAAGGTCTTATTAAGTACAACTTAAGGGTGGAAGGATTTGAACCTAAGACCTCTTGTCCTCAGGAACATATAGATGCCAATTGAGTTAAGCTTATGTTGGGTAAATTAAGTTTATTCCTAGGCTCAATTAAACTTCAGCACAAATCTTGATATTTAGTTGGATAAAATTCCTATAAAGTTGGAAACAGAATCGGGTGTGGCTGTAGTTGCTAGTGTTGTTGGTAAGCCTCCGTCTTTGGATTTTTCCATGAAAGAAAGATATAGCTTATCATATGCTCATGTGTGTGTTGAATTAGATGGAAATTTCAATATGCCTGCCAAGATTACGATTAGTCTGAGGGGAGTGGACTTTGTTGTGCCTATAACTTATGAGTGGAAGCCCCGTAGATGTAGTTCTTGTCATGTCTTTGGGCATTCTATTAGAAAACATCCTATGGCGGTAGAGAAAAAGGCAGAAAAGGAGGTTGCAACCGAGGTTGTTCCCATCAAAGAAAATGATATGGCTATTATGGCTTATGAGGATGTTGTGTTGGAGGCCTTTAAGCAGTTAGTGGAAGGTGAAATAAGAAGTTCTTCGGGTATGCCTATTACTCAGGTGGAGAAGGAGGTGAGTAAAAGAGATGATTTTACTCCTGTGACTGGAAAAAAGAGGCAGTTGGTATCTATAAGACATTGTCATGGGTGACTTTAATGCTATGAGGTTGTACTCTAAAGCTTTTGGTGGGTATCATGTTCCTAGTGATATGGAGGAGTTCAATATTGAGCCTTCGGTACAAGGTAAGTGGTTCACTTAGACTAGTAAGGTTTATAGGTCTTGTTTGATATGTCGACTTGATCATATTCTAGTTAATGATGACTGGCTTTTTTATTGGCCTAAATCAAGAGCTAGTGTTTTGCCTTGGGGTATTTCTTATCACTTCCCTCTTTTATTCTATCCTATGTTTTAGCAGAGACGGAGGGTGGTATTCTCTCATTACTTTAACCATTGGGTTGAGGATTCTTCTTTTATTAATGTTGTCTCTTCAGTTTGGGTTCGTCATCAGGGTGTTTCTCAGATTGTGAGTTTCGTGAAAAAATAACATAACCTCAAGCCTGTCCTTCGTATACACTTTGGTTGACATATTTGGTGCCTTAGTGGGAGGTTTGTATTGCTAAAGAGTCCATAGATAGGGCTCAAAGAGAGGTTGAGCATAATCATATGGCTAATGCTTTGAGTAGTCAAGCAAGCCTTGCCATTGAGGCCTTTTAGACCGTTGTTAGATTGTTGGAAGCCTCTCTTTGTAAGAAGTTCGAGATTTAGTGGTTGGAGTTTGATGATCATAATACTAGCTTCTTCCATCATTCTATTCGTACTCGTTTGAGTCGTAATTCTTCCTATTTGTGGTTGATTCAGATGGCTCCTGGTTGACTTCTTATGATGGGGTGGTCTAGTTGGCAGTTAATTATTTTTATAGCAGTTTGGGTTCCAAGGCTATTGGCTATAGGGAGTTGTCTCCCTTCATTGATGACATTGTTCAGTTTGGTGGTCTAAGAAGTGTTGTTAGGCGTTACAGGCTCCTACTGGTCGTGAGGAGATTAGGAGGCTATTATTTTCTATGGATAGTGGAAAGGTTGTTGGTCCTGATGGGTTTTCAATTAGTTTCTTTAAAAGTGCCTGGAATGTGGTTAGGGAGTATTTATGTGATGTTGTTTTGCATTACTTTGAGACTTTCTATTTACCACGTGGAGTTAATGCTACTACAATTACTCCCATTCGTAAACGTTGTAGGGCTTAGCGTATGAGGGATTTCAGGACTACTTCTTGTTGTAATGCAATCTATAAATGCATTTCCAAGATTTTGGTTGACGGGCTCCATATGTGGCTTCCTTCTTTTATCAGTGGTAATCAATCCATATTTATTCCTGGGAGGAGTATTATTGATAATATTTTTATTTTGTCAGGAGCTGGTTGGGGATTATCATATTAACTCTGGCAAGCCTCGGTGTATTATGAAAGTTGATCTTTAAAAAGTTTATGACTCTGTTAACTAGGACTTTCTTTTTGGATTGTTGACTGCTATTGGCACCCCTTGAGATTTGTGAGTTGGCTTAGGCCTACGTTACTTCCCCGATGTTCTCCATTATGATTAATGACTCTTCTGAGGGGGGGTTTCATGGTTGGAAAGGTTTGCAACAAGGTAATTCCTTATCTCCTTTCCTTTTTGTTATGGTGATGGAGGTTCTTTCTCCTATGCTGAATCAACCTCCCTAGAGTTTCTAGTTCCATCAGCATTGTGAAAATGTTAGTTTTACTCATCTAACCTTTGCTAACAACCTTAGGCTTTTTGTGCTATTGATGATTCCTCTCTGAGTTTTGTTAGTGAGACTTCAAAATTTTTGTGAACTTTCGGGTCTGTTTGCTAATCTTGGGAAAACCTTTATGTTTGTTGCGAGGGTTAGTAGTGAGAATGCTTTTCGTGTGGCTGCCAGTTTGGATTTTGTTCTTAGACATCTTCATGTTTGTTATCTTAGGCTTCCTTTACTTTCTGGTAGGTTACAGCTTCATGATTGTGCTCCTCTCATTTAGAGTATTATTAGCCGCATTCGTTCTTGGTCTGTAAGAGTTTTATCGTTTGCTGGTAGATTGCAACTTGTTCATTCTGTGCTTTGCAGTCTTCAGGTTTACAAGGCTAGCATGTTTGTACTGCTTGCGAGTGTGCATCATGAGGATGATAAAATCTTGAGGTCTTATCTTTGGAGGGGTAAAGAGGAGGGTAAATGGGGTGTTAAGGTGGCTTGGGGGGAGGTGTGTCTTCCTTTTGAGGAGGGTGCGCTTGCTATCCGTGATGGGCCTTCTTGTAATATTGTGAGTACAATAAAGATTCTTTGGTTGATGTTGGCAAATTTGGGCTCTCTTTGTGTTGCTTGGGTAGAGGCTTACTGTCACACCCCGCTGGACACTTGCTTGCTTGGCCCAAGACATGGTGTGAAGCCAACCGATATCGTCTACTTTAAGAACGACACCAGCTCACCCTTGACTTAACCTTAACCTTAACCCATAAAACAATGAACAACAACGGAAGTTATAACACATAACTTATAAACAGAACTGGAAGAAACTTTTCTTAATTAAAACAACCTTTAGATAAGTTTATACGAACAATATGAAACCTTATTTACATGACAAAACCTAACACCAAAAACACAACCTACGTCTGAAGTCTAACAACAACAATAAACATAACAAGTAGGATAACAATTAAACACTTTAACAAACAGATAGCAGCGATTCAGACTCCAAGGACACAATATCTACCTCGAAAGTGAGAAAATATTTTTGAAAGGATGAGCTAGACAAGCCCAATGAGTGGTATTTTTCTAAATACTTTTCATAAATCTTTGTAATAGTAACATGTAGTTTTTTTAAACTGTAAACAGTTAATCGTAAAAACTAAAAGATTTAAACCTTAAAACAATTAGAATCAATAACATGAATCCTTGTTTTTCCTGCTTGAAACTCAAGTATCTCTAATCCTTTCCCATTATGGGTAATTTAATCCTACTCTGTACAAGTCATTTAATCATGCCCCATCACGAGTAAATTTTAAGTCTACCCATGACGAGTAATTTATTATTGTCCCGTACAAGTAATTTCCTTGTAACAAGTAATTTTTAAAATAGTTTGGTTCCGATAAAACATTTTTAAACCATAAACTTTAAGTCCTTTTTGCAATAAGAAATCTTTAACTTACTCTCAATAGTCCTTAAACATAACCTTAATAAAAATAATTCAATAACATGCTTGAAAACAATTCATAAATGGCATAAAAATTTAACATAAATCATGGCTTTAAACATGTTTTGCAATAGTTTAAATAAATCATTTTCCACTCAAAGATACAAGCCTAAATCCTTGGCTTATAAATATCTGATCTCTTCTTGTCTCGAAGTAATGGTAACATAATCCAATTAACTCTCTTTCACCATTAAAATATCAAAGGAGTACTTAAAATTTCCAAAATTGTCCAAAATTACCCAAAATCATGTCATGACACTTCCTAGCGTGCATGGGTGGACAGCAGGGCCTTGGCCGCGCACTGGGCTGCTCGCATTCTAACCTCTTAAGGGGTTTTCTACAAGCCCTGAGCCTGTCTGCGTGCTAACCTCACGCACAAGCACGTGGTTGGTGTGAGTGGTGTTATTATATCGTGGACTTAGATTCCATGGTTTTGTTCATAAAAGTTATTGAAGCAATACTTCACTAAGTCAGGTCGTTGCGCTTAATGCACTCATCATAACTTTCGGTATTGCTTGCTTATAATCTTGGTTGATGAGTCATTAATCATGATCATTGCATTTGAAGTGCTTCCATGTACTTCTTCACTGCACATATCTTAAGTCCTCCTTGGGTACAAGTTTTTCTTCGACTCGTCCAAGTGCAAGCGAAAAGTAGGTTTATCTAGGTGATCCAGGGTCGAACATAGAGAATTGTTATAGATGTTAGTTCTAGATTCCACTTATAATTTAGGCTTTATGGCAATTAAATTGAAGGAATGTAACACTAATTACAACTACTTATTTACAGCTTGAGACTCATGTACATAGATTAAACGAAGCTAAGGGAGAATGAGTCGAACTAACTTGTATGCAAATGATAGGGAAAAGAAATTCTTCATACTATTAGATGCTTAGGCATTGTGCTAACCTTAACGTGCTATAGCTGCATATTGGACACATGATTAAGGCGACGTTCTCTCGAATTGTTTATATGCCACACTCGTTCCCCTTTCAAGATACAAATGATTGTGCTTGCTTTGGCAAATTATACCTAGAGATCGTGACTCGTAATACTTATAGCACTTCTCATTTAAGGACGACAACCTCTCGGTGCCTCTTGTCCCCACTTGTTCACCTTTTGAGATACAAATATTGGAAGCTATCTCGCTAAGGTGAAATTTGTCACCAAACTCTTCCTTGCGCGCATTAGCCTTATCTTTACTACTTGCCCTTTCGGGTAGTTGGCGATTGACACTGGCCAAATGATGAACATAGCTCAACTAATGCAATTATAAGTCGAACTTTTTATCAAAAACTTATCACACTCTTCTCATTTAATAACACAAAGATTGACGAAACATTAAGAAATGGTGGATTGAAAAGGTATAAACATGCAGTCTGTGTATTAAGAATTAGGCTTTCGGCTACTATACAATATGAACAATACACACACTACAATGAAATAAAAAATGGAAAGACTGAAGAATGGAAAATATTACTACAAGTTCAGAGATTAACAACAAATTTTCTTTTCTTTTATCATGGTTGTATCATCTCCAGGTATTTTTGTTCAAGCTCTTTCTCTCTTTGTGTTTTTCTCCGGCCATTTGAGTCTCTCTTTCTCTCTAGCCTCTTTAGGCTCCAGGCCTATTCAGGCCCCCTTCTTGCGGTGGAGATGAAGTGCTTGCATAGGTTGTTTTTTGGAGGGAAAACTATGTTTCTCTAAGTGTGTCAGCGCTGCCATCCGCCCATGTGAAGTCAGGTTTCCTCGCGTAATGTTTAGATTCATCGTCTAGGGTTGTTAATTGCCAAGCGCGATCCATCGCATTGCCTTTGCGCGAGTTGTCATGTGTTAGTTGCTCCTTTCTTCTTTTTCCACTTGTCATGCGTTTAAACACGATAACCATGTAAAACAGGAATGACATTTATGTAAGCCATAATTCTAAATATTTATGCATTTACAACATAAGTTATGCGTTTTGATCATCTCCTTATGTGTTTTACTCCATTATTCTAACAAAAAGGGTTGTAATAATGGTCATTTCTTTATGTTTTCAGCACGTCACACGCCTCACTTGGCCACGTGTCTAACATCCCGATGTCACACCCCATTTTATATTTTCCCTCCTAACCTAGATTGTGGTATGAAAATGCTTTTTGAAACCAACATTACTCAACTTAAATTTCTATAGAACAAGTAATATAAAATCCTACAAAAATTTTGGCAGCACCTACCCTAAAATATGGGTTAGCCAAACCTAAAAGGTGAAGAAATTTTCACTTCTATATACATATATACAATCTTCATATTCAACAATACCTCAAGCGTGTCTCACCACACACTAATCTCAACTATTCCATTCCAGAGAGTCTCAAGCAAACTTTGTAGCCAAATTAGATATTTAGTTACCAAAGAATTACAGTTCACTAATAAATCTCTCAAAACACGTATCTATAGCATAAATCTCGCTACTTCTAACTACTTCATGATGTAATACAAACTTAAGTATATACATTCAAAAATGATAAACTACAAATGGTGAGGAAAAGCTCATTAGAAGCTTGGACCTTGACTGCTATCTGGGGGGAAGAAAAACATTGAAAAGCGTGAGCTAAAACTCAGTGAGTGGTGAGTTTTATTTTTTAATAAAAGCTTGTAAAACATACAAAAATAATGTGTAAAAATGTATCAATAATGAAAGAGTAATTAAAAATGTCATCATTACATCACACTACAAATCACGAGTCAAGCCAACAAACTTGTCCTTGATCCAATCATAGCAAGGTGCCTAAATATATGACCAAGAATAGCTCACACATGATCAAAGAATCATGCGGCCACAACTAGCTCACACATATTTAGTACCCGCCACGATAGTAACCTCCATCCAATCCAACTATGATAGCATACTAAATACACGACCCAGAATAGCTCACACGTAATCCATATCCACAAGGAATCATGCGGCCAAATGGAGCTCACGCATACTTAGCACCTATCACAGTAACAAAATTCATCCAATCCAACCATGATAGAATACTAAATACACAACTTGAAATAGCCGCACGTGATCCATATCTACAAGGAGACACGCGGCCAAACAGAGCTCACGCATACTTAGCACCTATCATAGTAACAACATCCATCCAATCCAACCATGATAGCATACTAAATGCACGATCCAAAATAGCTCAGAGGTGATCCATATTCACAAGGAGACAAGTGGCCAAACAGAGCTCACGCATACTTAGCATCTACCATAGTAACAACCTTCATTTCCACTCCTATGTGCGCATAGAGCCACCCACCATGGGTTAAGCTAGGCCCGAAGCCATATCACAATCATCATCCACATCCTCACCTAGGCTCAGGTCCTCGAATCTCCGGTCATGGCCTCTTTCAGGTCCAAAATCCTTTGACAACCATAGGTGGCGCTACAGAAACACATTCACGTAGCCTTTAGGGAAACACCAATCATTATTTCATAATCATCACACATTTAAAGTTTCAAACAAATCATGGTTAAAAACTCATTTTCAAACTATTTTCAATCGTCGACCATCAACATATACCTTTTAAATCCCTTTAAGTATAATAAATAATCAATGAGTATTTTAAAAACCATTTGTCATCCAAATCATGATTAATAAGTTTAGGTTCAATCACATCTTTGGAATATAAGAGTTTATGTAAACTGAAATTCATATGAAAACATTTCTAATGCATATAGTTCATAAGTAATCTTGTTTGAAGTTTTCACAATCATGCCATACTAAAATAACCTATATAGATTTACAACAAAATATTTGAAAATAAACCACTCACAGTTAAGAACTCGATCTCCAGGGATTATACGCTTTTTCCATTTCAATTTGGCCTGAAATATAGATTAAGGTCTCTCAGTTATCTTCACTTAGTAAGACAACACAACAATCTCTAAAAACACTTCATTATGATCATTCAAGCTATTTTACATTTTTGGAGTCCTTACATTCTCAAATCTCCTTGGACTAGACTAAAATCCACCGTCAAATTTAGATCCTTGGTAAAATGGATGTCCAAACTCATTGGGTCTTTAGTTTCAATACACCCTTATACCTAAGATCCGTACCTTGGAGATTTGGATCCATTAACTATTTAAATATCAATTTAATGAGTCAATAACTTAGGAACTTATACAACTCTTCTAAAACAACTTTAAACGTGTTCATCAATGTTTCCAAGTTCTCTAATCTTCAAATCCTCACACAAAACAATATGTGTAAAATATAGTTCACACTAAGACTAAAAAGGGTATTCAAGGACTATGAGAGGACCCACTAAATCTATCTACAATCTTATCGATACCTTATCGAAATCACCTTGGCAACACATTAACGAATTTCTAAAATCAAAACTAGCACCTGCAATCCTTTTATGTTTTGAAGCTTATTGATGTAACACCCAAGCGAACTCCAAAGTGAAAGGAAAGTTTATTTTCAACCTTTACATCTAACTCTAGGACCCAAGTATCATAGGTAATTCAATTTTAACGCTTAAACTTAATGGGAATTCAATAACTCTACGACACCTCAACAAAAATACTTCAAATTAAAACTTCCCGAGAACCTAACCAAGTAACCTAAACTTCCATGGATAGAACCATAAGTATTTTCTAAATTCGAAAACAAGCATTCAACATCATGGGTTATTTAATATTATCGTTAAAATTATAGGGTTACCCAAGACCCACTCCATATGGCTTAGAATCTTACCCAAGTGGTGCCTCAACGCCTAAATTCAATCTTTCGAATGACTGGACAATAGCTTAAATTCTTCTAAAACTTGAATCTTAGCATCGAAAAGTAATGGGTGATGTTAAACTCAACTCTAAACTTAATGGGTATTCCAAATATTTACAAGACTCAACTAAAACAATGAAATTTTACCCTGAAACTCAAGAATCAACCTTCAGCGACAACACATCGATAAGACAACATAGATTCGACACTCACCAACATTGAAAGGCTCACTTGATGCATGGCCAGACAGAACAATTTGGTCAAAACAAAACTCGGGGGTAGTGTGACTATGGGCCAAGTGGTAGCGTGCGAGACAAACAAAATTTGACGGCCAAGAGTTGGTGAACGACTTCCAATTGGCAAACAGTGGCTAAACATAGAAGGAACAAAGTGTCACACAAATCGACTCACGATTTCGATTATCACACTACGAGAGTAGTGGCGATGTGTTTAACTAGACGATGCTCAGTTAAATAGTCGCTGGTGTGAGTGGTGGTAAAGAGATAAAGAGATGGCAGCGTGAAGGGGAGATTGATGAGGAAAATTTGAGAAGATGGAGGGGGTATTCCACTTCCACGAAGAAGAAGGTCTCCCATCTTCTCTTTTCTTTTCTTTTCCGTTAAAAAAACATTACTAATAATATAAAGAAAAAGACCACAATACCCCTCTCATCAAAATAAACTTACCTTTCTGCCCTTAGCTTCCTTCTTTCAACATTCAAATACTTACTAAAATTCCAAGTCTTTCACTCAAACTAACTTTGTTCCATTCCAAAAAGAAAAATCAACCTTAAGAATTGACAATTAGATTTTAAGTGGTTTTTGACAACTTAGGAAATATTAATATAAATAAAAGGAGAATGGAATGAGAGCTTACACCCTCACAGCCCTCCTTGTGTGTCGCCTTGGCCACGCACACCTCACGCACAAGCCATGCGTCCAATACCAATCGCCACACATGATAACCTCTCTATTCCCAAAACGCCTACTACTCTCATCTAGCATGCATAACACTGACCTACTATCCAATAACTTTAATTTTCGTCCAGAATACATGACCTAACTTTGAAAAATAATAACCTAAAATTCATAACTTGTTTGAAAAAATTTCCTTCTACAAAGTTTCTCTAAATTTGTTTTAACTGTCTTACCTTAAAATTGCAAAAGAAAATTCAAAGTAATGAGTTCGGTAGCCTTCTAAAAGTGGACCTTGCTCAGACTCTCCTGGAAAATGACCTTATTGCCTTTGCTCAACCAAAACACCAACCCTTTTGAATCCAAAATGCACAGCAACCCTCTCTCACAAACTAGACTTAATTTCTGAACTTTCAAGACCCATTTGAGTGAAAATGCCCGAGTGAGTTGTGAGAAACTTCTTGCTAAAGTTAGCTACATATTTATAGAAAGCCTTGCATGAAATTATCTTGACACCTCCTCCTTGCTTAAATCCACCCTTAATCCTCCTTAAAACACCTCCTACTACCTTTCCACCTCAAAATGCATGTTAAAAATATTAAGATACTTGGATTAACTTTAAATCACTTTCTTTAAGCTTGCCACATGTATGTCCAAAACACATAGCTAACCTCTTAGTCCATCTCACATGACAACTTTAAACGCCTAATAACCTCCATAAGTACAAGTCTTGTCACCCAAAATGAGTTTACTAACCTCTCAAGCCAATTCACAAGGCCATCTAAACGCCTAGATAGCCCCTAAAGTATCTCTTCTCGCTTATCTCAACATCTAACTAACCTCTACATGGCATCCTTTCTCACCCAAAGACACCCATTTAGAGGTTCTTCTCGCCTAGCCATAAGCCAAGCATAACCTCCAAATGCATGATGTATAACCTTAAACGCCCAACCTTAAATGCAAGTTAACCTCTTTAGAGGTTGTTTTCCTTCCTTTGTCCACCCAACCATTTCAAAAATAACCTTTAAATGAAAATACTCTACACTTAGTTAAAATTTTCCTTCTCTTTCCTACTAATCAAGACCCATTTTTGTCCTTAATTCCTTTCAACTCTTAAGCTTCTAATTACTTTGAAAGACTTAGAGTTTCTTCCAAGATTCAGGGTTTACACTTACATTCTAAAGGGGAGATCGTTGTGGGCAGTTAACTATGAGATTGGTCGATCTTGGTGTCTTCGAGCTATCTTGCATAAGCAGGATCATTTGAAAGAACATGTTATATCCACTTTAGAGCTTAATAATCATAAATCCATACCTCAAATAAAAATACTTTCTTCTACAAAATTATTGAAAAATGGCTTAATATTCTTAGCTCAAAATTTTAGCTTCAAATTCTAACAGATAAACTCTACAGCCCTCTGGAAGTCCATCTTTCTTAGAATCACCCAAATTCTGACCCTCCGTACTTTCTTCAACTCAAACTCAATCCTTCCTTGCTCAAATTAAACCAGCAGCCCCAATATAGAAAATACTCAATTTAGAATCATTTGGCAGTAATTTCACTTAAAACGCATGAGTGGTTTAAGAGACATGCACATTCAAAGTAACCTATATATACTGGAGCTTGCATGAACTTTGACACCTCATTCAGCCAAAATTTAACCTATGCATGCATATGACACCTGGATTCCACTTGGCTGACTCCATCTCTTCATCTCCTCGCCTATCAAAATGCTTATGTGTCAAGGATGAGTCCGAAACATCTTGCCAAATGCCTAAGTTAACCTCTCATCACATGGCCGCTAACCTCACTTCATATAGCTAACCACCATGTCCTTCTCGCATGCCATGGCCTTTGCCAAATTCTAATGCCTAAATAACCTCTATGGACACTCTTCTTCGTCTAGAAAAGGTCATCTCTCCAAGTCTCAATGCCTAGCAAACC
>JBBPDI010069118.1:0-12629 GCA_037974545.1 Cucumis variabilis
AGAATCTCATAATTCTCTCCTACTCCTTTTCCTATTCCAAGAAGGAAAGAGAGTTATAAATATCTGAAAGAAAACAGCTTTCTTTAAACTAAAATTAATCCAGAAAAAGTTCAAACTTTTGTCTCTCTGCAAAAAGAAAAGAATTCTCTCAACTACCTCAAAACATTTTTCCATCCCAATTGGTTCCCACAAACCAATCTCATCCCAGAGAATAGGAAGGTCGCTGACGGTGGTGTCCCCAATTCGATGATTTGTAGATTTAGAGACGTCATCAAAAGTAAATTCTCGTATCCTATAAATTAAAAGCATGCTTAGATTTATATTTAGAATTTTGATTCTAAAATTTTACCAATGTACTGATATTTTAAGATTCCCAAATTAATTTAAGGAATGGTCCTGTAAAATCTTCCACCGCCATAGGACTTTTATCCCTTCAGGTTGGGGTCATGAAAGAGTTTTCGAACCAAGTGCAAGTAATCAGAAAAGGATGTGTCAAAGTGTTAAAAGGACAAGTGGCAAGGGTTTTAAAGTTCCCTCGCTTCAGTTAAAGATAGACCAATAGTAGGGGCATTCAAATAAATGAAATTGGTTTAGAACCAAGCTCCCAATAGAAAAAATATGGGCTTTTAATGTCAAGTGGAAAAGATAAAAAATGGGCATTAATGTCATTTTTCAAAAGGCGGATGATTAATGTCGATTTGAAAACGATATTAAAGGAAAAGATTTAATGCGATTTAAAACTGACATTAACCATCCTCCCCATTTTTTTTTTATTTTTTTATTATGTAAAATGTGAATTTTCTCTCTCTCATACTTTACTCTTTTCTTTCTAAGACCATGTGATTTTTCTTCTCCAAGTCAATTTCTTTCCTTCTCTTCTCAATCTCATATCACTAACCCCTAGATTTTAAACCGACATTAAAGGCCATTAATGTCGATTTTAAACCGACATTAAAGGTCAGATTTCTTCTAGTGTCCAAACGATGTTTCTCCTTATGCCTACATGCTATTACTTCTAAAAAGCCATTAGATTCATTATTGGTAGACTTGAGAGCATACCTAACACAAAGATTGTGGTCGAGTTTCACAATAAATGAGCCATTTGAATGACTTAGTTTCTACTACAAATGAGAAAACCAACAAGAAACCTTTGAAGACACAAATCTCAAAGGAAGATTATATCAAAGTTTCTAGAAGAGAGATTGGGTGTAATAGAGAACAACATTTATGAAGACATTGAGGCGACATAACTGTGTCTAATCTTGGACGTCATCATTACTCCACCCAAATTCAAGAGGCTAAAATTTGGAAAGTTTAATGAAAGTCATTTCATCATATACGGCTGAAGGATGTCAATCCACTTCAACAATGCCAAAAAAATTTCACCAGTTCCAAGAACACTTGATTTGACACTATTTGATCTCATGATAAGGAACATATTCTTTATTAAGTATGGGATATGATGAAGTCGCTACGAAGGTGTCAACCAGCTAGTTGAGATGTTTTGGTGCTCCTACTGATCCCACCTCTCTTTTTAGTTGTTTGGTCATAAGAAGATAGCTTAATTGGCTCAATTGCTCATTAGTACATGTATTTGAATACCTTTCAAGGGCACAAGAATTGAAACAGTACAAGGACATGGACATTATTAATTTAGCCTTATACCATCTAAGTGATCTTCAATGTATAAAAAAATGAAGCATTAACCACTTTTAAGGAATATGCTTAAAGATGTAAAAAATAGTCGATTAGAGGCAACCTCCTTTGACTGAGTAAGGAAATGTCATCGGTGTTATGAATACTCCATACTGCGATAAAATGCCTCTATGATAATGAAGTTTAAAGGAGAAGGGATTACAAATGATGCAGAAGTGAAAATTAGCATCATCAGAAGTATGACCCCACTAAAAAAAAAGATGAAGTGCATGAGATCAGCTTAGAGCAGAGCATTATCAGCTCGTGTCACTACTATCCTTTAAATAAGTGAACTATGAGGAGGAAAAGTCAAATAAATGATAAGCATAAAATTACAATGAAGCACTTGTTCCTATCATCTTTAGTAGTGCAATTCCATCTGATGAGTTAGTTTCTCAATGCTTTGCAAAATTTGGAGCATCACGGTTAAAAAAAACTACCTAAGATCGCTAGAGAAATGAGAGATTATTTTTTATCAGCTACCCTCAAGATGGTACCCTCAAGATAATAGGGGAACCTTTTAATCTTTTGTTGAATTGGATGGTGTCTTGACAGCCGGATGGGTTCTGTTCTCCACAATAAAATGGATTGTTGGCTTCCATTTTTTTTTCAAGCATATTATTTGGTCATCATGAAAAAAAGAACATGATATTAGTGAAGACTTTAGAAATGAATCAACATGAAAGTTTGATTTTAGATTTTCATTTCTTAACTATGAGGAGAAGAATTAAAATATGTTGTGCCTCGAGACGTCGTAATAGAGAACAAGAGGATTATTGAGCTTGTAAGTCAAAACCTTTAAGTGACTGATGTAAGATATCTAATAATCATCGTCGTTCTTGCTCATAAAATGGATTAGTATGAGTTTTTCTATTTAATATATAAGGTGAAACTAATTTTCTCTATCGAAGTCCAAGTATCATCCATTTGAGTAAGACTGCATTGCAAAGCACATGAAGTTTGTCATCGTTATTTGCAGAAGAGAGCCAATTTCAAAGAAATTTCCCTCGCTTTAGAGACTATAAGAGCCTTTAAAGTTCATCACTTACGAAGAGTTTAAATTCTGAGGAAGGACTTTAAGATCAATATCGAAGTTACATGATTATTGTCTTTTATCGACATACTTATTACCATCAGTCTCAAGGACTAGAGATTGTGTTTTATTTGGTAAATAATCACTAAAAGGAGATTTTCAAGGCAAATCAGTAGCCAGATTACAGTTAAAGTTCATGATACCTAATTATATGTTTTTGTGGAAAAGTAAACAACCTATTTTGTATGCTTTGGCTCGTTTTCTTCTTTTGAAAAGGATCTAGAGAATGTTTGAAAAAAAACTATTAAAATAAGCATGTCTTAGTAAGCATATGCATGCATACATGCATTCGTGAATGACATTTACCTTTTTGTTTTTAGCTGTGATGGCACTTGTTTATCCCTGTCATCCATCCCTCTTTTTGTCATGTGGTGCTTGTTTATCCCTAGCCCTTGAAACTTTTACTGTGGAGGTGCTTGTTTATTCCTACCTCCTACCTTCAACGTTTTATTTTTGCTGTTATGACACTTGTTTATCCCTGGTCTCAAGAACTTTATTTTGTCATGTGGCGCTTGTTTATCCCTGGCCCTTGACACTTTTGTTGTGGAGGTGCTTGTTTATTCCTACCCCCATCATTTTATTTTTGCTATAATGTGCTTGTTTGTCTCTGACCTTAAGAGTTTTATTTTGTCATGTGGTGCTTGTTCATACCTGGCCCTCGACACTTTTGCTGTGAAGATGCTTATTTATCTCTGTCCCTTAGCGTTTTATTTTTGCTGTGATGACACTTGTTTATCCCTGGCCAACGTTTTATTTTGTCATGTGATGCTTGTTTATCCCTGGTCCTTTACATTTTTTGTTGTAGAGGTGCTTGTTTATCCCTGGCCCCCATCGTTTTATTTTTGCTGTGATGGCACTTGTTTATCCTTAACCTTCAACGTTTAATTTTGTCATGCGATGCTTGTTTATCACTATCCCCCAACATCTTAATGTTGTTGCAATGGCACTTATTATCCCTAGCCTCCACCTCATTTATTCTTTTGTCATGAGGCGTTTGTTTTATCCCTGGCTCTTACCACCATGCAACTGCGATGGTGCTTGTTTTATCTCTAGCCTCTAGTTTATTTATTCTTTTGTCATAAGACACTTGTTTTATCCATCATCCTTGACACCGTGTTGCTGCTATGGCGCTTGTTCTATCTCTGGACTCCAGCTTGTTTATCCTTGACGCCAGCAATTTATCTAAAATGTCTTAGTTTGATAAGTTAGTGGCTACACCTTCATCCACCTTCTAATTCTACAAGGATGCACGAAGGGTGGCATACTTTAACCACCTAATTTTACCCTACATTTTTTTATTATATTCTTTTTTAAAAAATTATATAATAAAAGTTAATGACTAAGATTTTATTTTTTCTTATAATAATCATTTTTTTAAAAAAATCTTTAATAAGCATATTTAGCATTTAAAAAAAGGGAATTTTTAAAAATAGTAGATTTTACAAAATATTTACAACCTATAGCAAATTCTATCACTGATAGTTATTAATATGCTATAGTGATAGAAAACTATCAGTGATAGAATCCAAAATTTTGCTATAACTTGTAAATATTTTAATTTATTTTGTTATTTTTAAAAACGCCCCTAAAAAAACATATTTCTACTCATTTTAGGAAAACAGAAATCATTTTACTTTGTACAAACTCTCATAATATCTCATTTCTTTTAATTTAGAAAAAAATAAAATTAATTTATTCACATAATATCTAATTTTGATTTTATTCTTATTATTTTTTTCTTAATTTGTGGTACACTCTGCGCCTAAAAATAGGAACTTTTGTCATTTGGAATAGGGAAATAAATTTTCTTAGAGAAAAAATTCTAAAAAATTCTTTAGAGAAAGTTTGTAGAGCAAAAATATTCTTTTGAGTGAGTCAATAAAAAGTAAATTTTTAGAGAGAATCTCTATGAAAAAATTCTTGGAAGAAAATTTATGCAAAATGTGGGTTTTTCTGATTCATTTCATTTTGCCTTTTTTTCTCTCTCTCTTTATCTTAAACAACTCAATCACAGGTTGAAATAAACTTAGTTGGAGTTTGCATTTGGTAGGGATTTACTCCCAAGGATCCCCATCTCATACAACAAGTAATTTTCTTTGGGATTTGAATCTTTAATTTTCTTTTCTTCTTTTTTTTTAAAAGATAGAGAGAAAGAAAGAAAATGTATATGAATTTTTTTATTATTTTCTTGCTACCTTTTTACTTTTATAATTATTCTTTTATATATATATATATATATATATATATATATATAAACTTTTAATCTTTTTCTTCTCTCTAAAAAATAGGGAAAAAGGAAGAGACATAAGAAAAATTTTCGTTTTTTCATTATTGTTATTTTTTTTTTTAAAGTCTTGATCCTTATTTTCTTCTCTCTAAAATATAGAGGGAAAGAATGAGGAATATAGAAGATTTTGTCGTTATTATTATTTTAAACAAACTTATTATTGTTATTAATACTTTTTTTATATTACGGTTTTTTCTCTTTTTAATTTCTTCTTATTATTATTATTACTTTCTTTATAGGGGCATTTTTAAAAATAGCAAAATAAATTAAAATATTTACAAGCTATAGCAAAATTTTAGATTCTATCATTGATAGTCTTCTATCACTATAGCATATCAATTACTATCAGTGATAAAATTTGCTATAAGTTGTAAATATTTTATGAAATCTACTATTTTTAAAAAAATTTCCTTCTTTATATTACCGTTTCTTTTCTCTTTTAATTTCTTCTTCTTCTCATTATTATTATTACTTTTTACATATATATTGTAAAACTTATTATTATTATTTTCTTTTATTACTATTTTTTTTATCTATTATTGTTATTATTATTATTATAATAATAATTATTATTATTATTATTTCATTATTATTATTAATTTCATTATGGGCGGCGGCAACTAATTATTATTATTATGCGATTTTAAAGTTAGGACTGCATGTATTTTTTTATTACATTTTACATTGAATTTGGCTTAACAATATTACCATATTATTTTATATTAGTTAATTATTTTTTTTAAAACTTTTAAAAATAAAAGAATTGACAAACTATTTACAGTACATGGAAATCTTAATCCAAAGACAAATTATTTGCTTCACTCCACGCAATATTCTTTTCACCGGATTGAGATCTTTCTTCAATTGATCTTCAAATCCAAAATGGATAACTAAAATTTTAAGTCAAGCCCAAAGTATACATTGTTTTTTTGCTGTAGGATGTAAATAGTTTTCATTTTCTTCTATTTACGTAAATTTTTCCCTTTTTTTACTTCTTTACATCATACTTATCTTTACATTATATCCTTCTTAAAAAACTCTAACAATGGAATTAGAAATATCTGGAGTCCATTATTTCAAAATTCTTGAGGTGAGAGGATCGATCCCCAATATTTTTTTAAAAAAATAAATCTTATCTTATATTCTTAATTTATTGTGTGATATATTTGATTCTATATCGTGTATTAGTTTCTATTTGACCTGATTTTGAAGTCTTTCTTAAATTTCCTTTTTAACCATATAGAAATTTTTGCTTTAAAACTATATTTTTTTAATATTTTTTTAAAGTTTAAAATATAAATCTATATTTCATAAGGTCTCATAATCAACCTTTTTTTTAATAATCCACATTTCTTTCGATAAAAAAAGTCCTACGATGAAATCTAAAACTTTTTGGGAGTCTGTTAATTCTAGATTCTTGAGGTGAGAGATCAATTCTTTTAAGAGTCCAAGATTTGATCCCAATGAAAAATGAATTTAATCAAAGTTTTAAAAAAAAATCTTTATTTGAAGACTAGCCTATGATGGATTTTGAGAAATTTTAATAATTTCTCATTTTCTTAAGGTGAGAAATTTTTTTCAATATATAGTCTAATTAATAGAATATTATCCCACTTATTTTATGAGATCACTTCAAATATTGGAGTAATGAGGGGTAAAATAAGACATTAGTTTTAAAATAAATTAAAAAATATTTTCAATTCAATATTGGAAATTTGGCCACCGTTTTTCAAAATGGGTATTGTGGGGTGCTTATACCTTCTCCGTACACAAATGACTCCCAAACTCAACTCTATTTTTTGCAGATTCTTTTTTTAAAAAATTCTTTACTTTATTTTGGTGTCCAATCACACCGTAAAAAAGATTGGTGGCGACTCCTATTTTCTTTTAAAACTAACTCTTTTGAGGACGTCGGCTACTCCGCGTCGTCTTGGGTACGTGGCGATATTCTAACTTCAAATCAATTTTTGCAGGAACTAAAAAATTTAAGGTGGTTTCAGAATCTCACACGTTTGGATTTTAGTGCGTTACAATGATGTATAGAATGAGGGATGAAGAAAATATGAAGGAGGCATGTTAAAAGCATTCTTTTCAGTAATGAAATAACACACAAAGATTCACAAAGTTAATTATATGACCTTGCAGAAGTTGACCCTACAATGTTCTTCATAAAGATAAGATGCATATATAAGAGAAAAGTGGAAAATGAAGCTCCTTAATTTAAGTTAAGCAATGACCATGACTTGAAGTTTTATATTTTTAGTGAAAATCCATTGGAGGTCCCCTTATACTTCTCATTTGAGCCTAGAAGCAATCAAAGCAAGAAAGTGTTAAACATATGTTACAATTCAGTATCTGGGAGCAACCAAAGTTCATAACTTAAACGCTCATTCTCCAATTTTAGATGAGAATGAAGTTCATGTTCGTGAAGTTCATGTTGACTTGTGTGATAACATGATAGGGACCACTCTGGCTATATGGGAATCCTATGATTCAAAAGATGATACTTTTACATGGGAGTCAGTTGAGATGAATAATGAATCGTTTGATATCCCACAACAAAGAGATGCTCCTACAAAAGATTGCAAAGGAAAAGCTAAAGTTCACTACAACTCCACTAGCCAAAAGTTGAAGGCAAAAAGAAGTGATTGGTTAAAAAAGCTCTACAAGTGAAGAGATAGATGTAAGAAAAATAGTTTTTTGCAAGAGAGATTTGTCAATGAGATTAAGTATCTTGACAATGAAATTTTTTTTTTCAATTTGTAGTAAAAAAGTCTACAAAAGAGGTTCTTTTTGTTAGATGCATTGACAACAAGTGTAGTTAGAGATTACGAACGACGAGATTGAAGAATTCAAAGACATTCAAGATTAAAAAGTATTTCAAAGTCCATCCATGTTCTCTTGGGTTTTTGAATCATGACTATAAACAAGCAAAACCTTGGGTTGTTGGAGAATTAATGAAATCCAAATTCAAGGGAGTCGGTCGTCTATACAAACCATGTGATATTATAGAAGACATGAGGCAAGACTATGGCATAGATTTGTGTGAGATAAAACATAAGTGCCTAAGAGACTTACTAAACATGCATAAGAACACTCCAAAGGACTTAGGATGGGTAGAAATTTGATTTCGAAACGCATAATGAAAGTTTGGAATGTGCGAGATGTGTGGGAGATGTGTGCGTCATAAAACATAAGTGCTCAAGGGACTTACTAAACATGAATAAAAACACCCCAAAGGACTTAAGAGGGGTAAAAATTTGATTTCGAAACGCATAGTGAAAGTTTGGAATGTGTGAAATATATGTGAGATGTGTGCAAGATGTAACATAAGTGTCTAAGAGACCTAAACATGCATAAAAATATTCAAAATGCCTTAGGAGGGATAAAAAATTGATTTCAAAATGCATAGTGAAAGTTTGGAATATGTGAAATATGTGCGAGATGACACATAAGTATCTTAAAGGCTTCCTACACATGCATAAAAGCACTCCAAAGGACTTAAGAGAGATAAAAATTTAATTTTAAAATGTATAATAAAAGTTTTAAATGTGCGAGATGTGTACGAGATGATACAAAAGTACCTAAAAGGCTTTCTAAACATGCATAAAAGCACTTCAAAAAACTCAAGAGATGCATAAATTTGATTTTGAAATCTATAGTGAATGTTTGAAATGTGTGAGATGTGTGCGATGTAAACCATAAGTGGCTAAAGGTTTACACTGAGTTGCGAAGAAAAAGAAAGGCGAGGAGAGGTTTACACTAACTGACTGCCACTGAAGAAAGGCATTCGAAAGGCAACGTTCACCGTGGCCTCACCGACGTTCACCAGAGGAGAGGATGAATACGCCTTTTGGGAGGAGAAGAAAGCGCAAGTAGGAATTTTCAATTTTTTTTCACGTTTACGCGAGGAGAATGAATATTTTTTTGTCAATTGTGTTTTAGGTTAAAGAGAAGGGAAGAAAAATTTCATTAAGGGAAAAATTGACATTTCACCTTCATTTTGTCCAAAAACTCAACTTTTTTCAAATCAAATCCTAAAAATCATTTACCCATCCACAATTCTATCACTGATAGTCATTGATATACTATAGTGATAAAAGACTATCAGTGATAGAATCCAAAATTTTGCTATAGCTTTTAAATATTTTAATTTATTTTGCTATTTTTAAAAATGCCTCTTAATATTAGGTATTATTTTATTAGTATATGTATATGATATATATATTTAATTAAGAAGGTGGTTTTTAGTGAAATTAGTATTTGTCATTCATACATACATACATATATTGAAAAGAAAATATAATTTTTGGAAAATAATTTAGTGAGAGGGAAGGGAAGATGTGAGAGAAATTTGAATAGATATTGTTACTTTTGAAAATATTTATCAAAATATTGTAGTTTTGAAAATATTTATTAAAATATTGTAGTTTCGTGTTCTCTCCAAGGTCTTAGGTTGAACCCTTCCTTTCTTTTAGTACTTTTGGGAAAATTTCAATATGAGAAATTTGGTTATTATCTTCCTTCCAATGTTAGAAATTTGGATGAATATTTTTAAATAATTAAATAATTAAATATTTTTGCCTTTTAAATCAAAACATATTGAAATTTAAATTCTTTTGTAGATTATGTATTTTATCTTTCACACATTTGTACTAATTGTATGAAAATTTATAATTGTATTTTTAATTATTAAATAATATGATTGTTGAACAGTTTTTTTAATAGACTCGTAATTGAAAATTTTTAATGTGAATTAAAATATTTTTTAATAACCAAATTACATTCATTTAAAATATAAAAGAAAATCAAAGTGTTCCACACAACCAATACGTCGTCAATTTTGAGTTGGTTGTCGATGTCGACTCTGAACTCTATGTTGTCCTAGCTCCTCTTTGTTCTCTGATTCTTTTTGATACTCTTTTGTCGATCGGATCATTTATAGGTGCTTCATAGTACATATATTCGTTATGTTCTCTACAACCACGTTCGTGTCCATGCATGTAAGAAATTGATGGACTGATATCCATGTATGAAGATGATGGACCGATCCCTAAATCATAATATCCTATACCAGCCTCAGAATCACAATATCCTACTCCAATGACATCATCACCATCAAACTACCATAACCATTTTGATTCTGTGTTTGTGTCATAGGAGGCACTTCTTCCGCATTATGGTAAACTTCATAAAGTTCACCTTCTTCCCCTTGAAAACGTCTCCTATTGAACTGATGGAGGTACAATAGGGTAGATAGTACATATAATATATCTCCTCCATGTACCTCTAATTATTCTTACATATATCAAGGACTTGTTGTGAATCATCTACAACGTCACGAAGTCTTCTGTTGTTTGATATCTGTGAATTGTAAAAAAATAGAAATATTTAATTAAGTACATAATTAAAGTAATTATATAATATTTAAATATGTACCATTTGCTTCTAGTCGAGTGATGTGGAACCCCGTAATATTATTATACTAGTGGATATATTCTTGAGCCACATCCCTATCAAATTGCTGAATCGAAGCTCCCATCGTAATATAAATCTTCTACGAGATTGTCATCGCACTACTAAATGTGCAATCTTGTTTGACCATTCCATAGCTCTCAAGTCAATGTTGTGCAGAAGTGGTTAAATATTACATATAAATGCATCATGTTCAAGATTGACATTGCAATTGAAAATATAGATTTCATTGCTTGTTCATTTGGTTTAGAAAATGACATAAATCTTATTAGGTCCCATGGGAGTTATATTTGGATGTCTATATATAATTTCTATCTGATTTATGTGTATAACTATACTAACTAATGATCATACGATTTCATTAAATTGTTCAAAGACAATTTTGCTGTTCACACTTATGGTAAAACTCAACAAGTTGGTTGGTCATAATCAACTCTATCAGCATCATCAATCATATTAACATTTTATAGACGACATAAATCCCAAAATTTTGTCCGTCACTTTTTTTTTTTAAAAAAAAGTGAATAATAATATAACATAAAAATATATATAAAACAATGTTAATTACTATTTATTAAGTACTTTTTCTAATTTTTTACATATGAAAGTTTAAAAACTGTCTAAAGTTTAAATACCTCCTCTAAAAGATAACTCCAACACATCAATTAAATTTATTTTCTCTTATCATTTTTTACATAAGTTTATGTATAATAGAATGGACATTTTTAAAAATAAGAAAATAAATAAAAATATTTACAAGTTATAGCAAAATTTTGGATTCTATCAATGATAGTTTTCTATCACTATAGCATATCAATGACTATCAGTGATAGATTTGCTATTGATTGTAAATATTTTGTAAAATTTGTTATTTTTGAAAATTTCTCATAATAGAATAATGGGTTGTTTAGTTCAATTTTGAAATTAAGATTTGTAAAATAATAATTTTTTTTCAAGGTAACCAAATATATTTTATTCCGAAAAATATTTAAATATTTATATTATTTAACACATAATAATACATTCAAATATAAAGCATACAAATCTTTATTTTCATTATAAATATTTTCTTTATCTTCAATTTTTAAATCTCTTATCTTTAGGATTTTTTTAAGAAATTTTTCAAAAAAAAAAATTTGACAAACTATTTACACTCTATAGAACAAAACCACTTTAAAAAATAAAATTAATTACACTTAATTTTACTATTAAGTGTAAATATTTTGTCAAATGTTCTATTTTTTACAATTTTCCATTTTTTATAGTTATATGGATCATCTAATTTTTAAACTTGGCTTAATATTAGGGTCTCTTTCTAACATTTACATAGCTATCTATGTTTATTTATACGTATGACTATTATAATTTAATATCATAACAATAAAATCATAGATCAAGTACTAACATGTAAAACCCTAAATAATGTAGTAATATGCATAAAACATAATTTTAATATCAAAGTGAAACTATAGATCTACTAATAATATGCTTCTAAATAATTTTCTTATCATAACATTATATATCAATATTAAATGAAAATAAACTTAATAATTTGTATGAGTATTACACTTTAATAATCTAGAAGACACTCACTTAGAGTGATACTCTTTTTGTAATTTTATTTACTAAAATAATCAGGCTTCTCCTAAATTTGTAGTTGAATCTAATGAAGATTGTCATGCTCCTCCTAAACTCGTATCAACGTCTTTGTTGAATTTCTTATCCTTATATAACTTCAGGTTTCCTCTGAATTAATTGAATAATTGAAGTTTAGATATCAAGTTCTCCTTGATTTGAAGCTTCCAATTATTAAAGTCTTCCTTTAAACTTCCATAAAATCATATGATTTTCGTTGAAATATATCAATGAAGGTAAGGCATAAAAATTCTTCTACGAATTGTTGATGAAGTAATTAAAATATATGATTTTCGTTGAAATATATCAATGAAGGTAAGGGCATAAAAATTCTTCTACGAATTGTTGATGAAGTAATTAAAATATAGATTTTCGTTGAAATATATCAATGAAGGTAAGGGCATAAAAATTCTTCTACGAATTGTTGATGAAGTAATTAAAATA
>JBBPDI010069131.1:0-17490 GCA_037974545.1 Cucumis variabilis
AAACAAGTTGTTCATTGGAGGAGCACTGATATTTAAGGATTAGAGGTAACCTAGGGGTAAAATGGTAAATTGATCCAACTGGTGTTACAAACACTCGTGAAGGACTAACTTACTGTTATTGGTCTATATCCGTGGACACAGAAATACATCTACAGTGAGAAGAGTTCAGCTATGAGTCTTTAGTGGAGTGTACACACAGTTAACGAATAAGATGTACACACAGTTTATGAGAGATGTACCTTTTATTGCATCATGATCCTATTCTAGTCACCTATTAAGTAACTCACTTAGAGCTTAACATGACACATCTACAAATGAATGTTGTACGAATAAGCAATAGGACCTATCAGGTCCATGTGAAGAAACTCAAGTAAACAGTTTTTAGTACATTATCCTACAGACTTATGAGATACCTTAAATTTGCTTTCCTACTAGACATTCCCCACAAAAATATTGCATATGGAAGGCAGACTTATGGGGATAACAAGAATAACCTTAACTCCAATAGTTTTGCATATGGAAGGTAGACTTGTGTGTCGGAGATGTTTGTGCCACAACTCTACTTCATTAGACTTTGACAAATTACACATTGAATGTTCTGTGTCTGAATCCCAGTGATGACAATTGTTAGATAACTGAGTTCCTCTTATGACATATTCTTTCTTTATCAAGAGCTTCACATCTATCTTTAGAAAAGTTGACAATAAACTCTTGATTACACAGTTGACTAACACTAATCAAGTTAGTCGATAACCCCTTCACCAGCCTTACGTCTTGAAGTTCTGGTAAGCTTGGTTTGCAAATGTTCCCTTTTCCAAGAACTTTCCCTTTTACTCCATCACCAAAGGTAACATGACCAGTAGAACATTCCTTAAGTTTAGAAAATAATGTTAAGTTACCAGTCATGTGCCTTGAGCAACCACTATCAAAGTACCAATCTTCTCTGCTAGAAGCATGAATATATGTAAATGCCACATTATAGTTGTTGCAATTTGCCCTTCTCTTTACTCTCCACACTGTCTTTGGATTCTGAAAGAGAGAAACTTTTCTTACTACGATTTTCATGATAACTTTGTTGGAGTAATGGATGTAGCCATGCAGATGAAAACAAAAAGGACGTATATATGCTCAGGTCAGCCACAAAAATGACATGTCCATTTCTTTGAAGTCTTAAAGTTTAGCTTTTTTATGAATGTCATAAACTTTTGAGAAGATTACCTTTTCTTCAATTATGTCTTTACTATCAGAGGCACGAACAAACACAATAGTAGGTTTTCTAGTATATGAACTTTGTCCAAAAAGTCCAGACCTTTCTTATCCAGACTTTTCATCATTCAAAATGTTGTCTAGACTTAGAGATCCAGAGGTATGCATTATAACATATTTTGTAAGAGAATCAAATTTTTGTGGAACCTCCCTCAACTCCATTTTAAGAGTGGAAATCATAGACAGCAAGCGATGATTGTCATCCATTAAACTTGAATCCTCTCTTTTTTCTGCTTCAACACATCTTAATCTTCTTCCTACTTTAAGAATAGATCTTCCTAACATGGTTTATTTGATTTAGACTTACAACTTTCAGCAGTTTTACTTATAACTGACTTCTAAGGGAAAGAATATTCAATGGTCCTCTGATCGTCCTCAACAACACATAAAAGAAGGGCTTTGCCATTATCTTATTTGTCACTATCTGAGGAGGATTCTTCATCAGACAAAGTAATTGCCAGACTCTTCTTCTTTCTTTTGAGAAAGGTGGGGCATTCTGCTTGGTAGTGCCCCAAACCCTTCACACTCACAAATCTAAAACTTCTGTCACCTCTGTAGGTTCTAAAGTTTCTGTCACCTTTGTCATTCTCCCTTCATTTATTGGTATTGTAGGTTTTAAAGATGGAAGAGCTTGCATTGCCAAAACCTTTGTTGTTCTAGACTCCATAATTTTCAAACCAATTGTTAAATTGACTTCTTAGTTTTGAAACTTGCTTCATCAAGAGAGTAATGAAGTCAGCTAAGTGATCATCATGAACTTGTTCTTTATGTTATTGGGGATCATCCTTAATCACAGATTGTAAGGCAACTCCATTTCTCTTTTTGGAGTTACTGTCCCCCAGATTCAACTCAAAGGTTCTTAAAGAACCAAATAGCTCATCAAGTTTGATCGTGGCAATATCGTTTTCTTTTTCTATGACAGTGGCTTTCATACTAAAGCGTTGAGAAAGAGAACGCAAAACCTTTCTAACAAACTTGGTTTCTATAATCTTTTCCTCAAGAGCAAAAGATTCATTTGCAATGTCCAAAACACAAACATTATACTCAACAATTGATTTGTCTTCTGAAATTTTGAGAGATTCAAATTTTGAGGTTAAAAGTTGCAACTGAGACATCTTTACTTTGGACATTCCTTCATAGGCCACTTCTAAGATTTTCCAGGCCTTCCTTAGCATATGTGTAGGTGTTGATAAGTTTGAACACATTTTGATATGCTCTTTTGACAATTGCATTTAAAGCATGGGAATTTCCCAAAGAAGGTTCATCATTAGCATTTGACCATGAAATTTCATGCTTAAGAGTCATTTCTAGCAGAACCTATCATAGCTGGATGTTCCCATTAACACACCACAACTTTCCACGTCTTGTTGTTAATAGATTTCAAAATAGCTATCATCCTTGCCTTCCAATAAGCATATTTAGAGCCATCAAGAACTGGAAGTCATGATTAACTTGACAACTTCAAAAAAGCTATCATCCTTAACAAACAGATTTCTTAACAAAAAAATCACAACTCGCTCTAATACAGAATGAAAAGGAAGTCATGATTAACTTGAACACTTAAGTTAACACTCATGTTAATAACTGAAGTAACAACTAAAGTAACAAATAGCAAAAGCAATAATTAGAACTCTAGAAATTAGTAACCCAGTTCGATGACATAACATAACATCTTGGGGATCCTTGACCCAGTAAGAGGTCACTTCTTGCCACATGAAATAATTTATAAGTGTATAATAATGGTCTACAGTACTAGCATCATCACAAATATTCATCATGTTGTAAATAGTGATACTAATATACTAATACATAAACTAGAAGTAAGATCACTATAATTGCCACTTTAACACCGAGAGAAAATTCCCCTTAAATTTGAAATCACCAAGCATTAATATTGTCAAGTTCCCACTTGATCATCTATCATCTCTTTTTGTAAAAACCTTTTCAACAACAGTTGTAGAGAATGGATGTCATGTGAGATACACTCACCGCATGTCATACCCCCTCCCAGATCACCTACTTTAGACCCACGAGATGGTGTGAAGTCAATCGATATCGCTCCCTTTTTTAACAACACCAATTCACCTTTAGAGATGAACCTTTAAGAGAAACACAAGCGAAAGCTAAACACATAAATTTTAAACATAACTGGGTAAAAAAAATTTATCAAACAAACTTAATATGTGTTTTATACAAACATAAGTTAACCTTATTTACACAGAAATGTAACCCAAATCTAACCTTCCTAAACATAAGTTGGATACAAAAAAAGACCAACTAAATATAAGTTTAGAACAACCAGACACATACGATATTAAACAAAATCCTTCAACAGACAGATAGCAACGATTCAGGCTCGGAGGACAAGATCTCTTTCTGAAATGTGGAGAATATTTTGAGGAGTGTGAGTTAAACGAGCTTAGTGAGTGATAGATTTTCTAAATAGCATTTCATAAACTTTCCAGAAACAAAAATTCATAAACCTTTTGAAATAGTAAACGATGAACAATAACATGAATACTTTAACTTCATAACATTTAAGAAATAGTAACATAAATCCTTGTTTTTCCTGATCAAATCTCAAGTATCTACTCTTGAGAGGTGGTAGAGATTACTCAAAACCAACTCCAAACCTCAGAGATGGGCATCCTCAATCCCTCTTCTTGGAGATAGAAGTCCCTAGCTTCAATCCTGGAGATAAGTGTTCCAACCTCAATTCCATGGCACCCCTTATCCTACATGGTTAAAGGTTGTTTGAGACATCTTGGGTTTGAGAAAACATTTATAAAATCATAAGGTTAAAACTCCTTAAAGAATCATTTTTTCATAAAGCAACCTTTAAACACAGTTTCCAGTAAGCCTTTAGCTCACCCTTTCCAAATATTTTCCACTTTCCAGGAAGAGATCATGATTCGAAAGCCTGACAGTTGTCACCAGTTTGCTGTGCAAGTTGCTGATCATTTTTGCTACTTTTGGTTAGTACTTAAGTCAAGCAATGTCATGTACATATGTGTTAAGTTTAAGGTTAAGTTATCCAAGTTGTTTAATTTCCATTTGGTTTAAGCATTGTCTGTATTCAATGGCATTTAACCTTAATCTATTTTGAGAAAATATGTAATGAAGTTTGTTTAATTTATGAATTATTTTGTTGGTCTATTGCTAAAGTTTTAATTTTTTTTATATTGTTTAGCATTAAAAAAGGTTTATAGTCAAGTTCAACTGGTGGTTAAGAAGAGGAGCGATATTGGTTGACTTCAAGCCATCTCTTGGATTGAGAGTAGGTGATCTAGGAGGGGGTGCGGCAATCATTCTCCATATTTAATTACGTTTTTGTATCCTTCCTCAGCTCAAGGGTTTACCACACTTTGTTCCTAGGTTACAACTATGCGGAGTAGTCTCAACGCAATTAGCAAGTTTCCATCAATTCCATTACGTATAACATGTCCTCCAATGTCAAATCACACAAGCCAAAAACATCACATACTAGATCACATAGTAAGTATGAGACATCCTATTCCAGATCATACAGCAAAAATAGGGCATCTTATCTTAGATCACACAACAAGGATAAGGCATCCTACACTAGAACACACAGCAAGTGTAAGGAATCTCATTGCATATGGTACAAAAGATCATCTCATTTCATCATTTTATTTTATTTCAAATCCAAATCATTCATAAATCAACTTTATTTTACAGATTTGAGATCATAAGGAAAATCATATAACTCAAGCATTTAATAGAAATATATTTGAGGGTTCAAAGGCATAAGAAATCCTTTTAGTTCGAAAACATTTTCAGAAGAACCACTCACAATCAATTAGCCAAGAACCTTCTTCTAACTCCTTAGCCAAGAAACTTCTTACACTTTCTTGAAATTCCTTGACGAATTCAAGCTAGTGACAAATCTCTAAAAATTTTGAAATTCTCTAAATTCTTTCTTAAGTAGACACAAGGTAAAAGTAGCTTCAAAATTGTCGAACTTCATCATTTATAAATCTCTGGTGAAACTTTCCATGCCAAAATGATTACTTCTGCCAGGCGGTGAGACTCAGTCAGTGCTAAAACACTACGTGTCACTATAATTTCCTTATCCTGAATTCAATTGGACGACAAAGTCAAATCAATCACCGACTTTCTTATACAAGAATGACGTCATTACTTCCAGGTGAAGAAAGCTCACCTAGCCCTCCAGTCCATCACGTAGTTCCTTCGCATCGTGTTAGTAACACATGAAACAAAGTTGCAAACTTTCCAATCACCATCTTTTATCATGCAACCAACTTCATCACATAACCATCTCTTGTCGTAAATTAGGGTTTCACATCATGTTATATTATACCAATTCATCTAAGGTTGGTAAGTCAAACACTCCCACAATGTGAATGCTAAAAAGATAGGAGTTATTTTAAAGTTTTTATTTTAAGTCAAACCTATAAGTAAAGTGGAAATCTTTTCCTCTCTATTTATTTTTAAATTTTAAACATGTGAATGTGGCAAAATAAATAGATAAAAGAATTCTAACATCATTCACATTTGATGACATGAATGAAATAGAGATAAAACACAATAAAATGTATGTATTTTTTAAAGATATTTTTATTTAAGACGAATTATATATTAAAAAATAAAATGCAATTTTTTTAAAGATTAATGTTCATAAATGTAACAAAACATAAAAATATTTACGGCACGTGTAGCAAAATTTAAAAGTTATATGATGGAAAAACGACACATGCGCAGCGGAATAAGAATCGAATTTTACTCTAAATGTAACAAAGCTATTTAGTAATTAACATGCATAATTATCCTAATTAAACTAAATTCGGGTTAAAGATGAAAGAAATTAGACATGCACAACTGAAACTGGATCGAAATTCTACCCTAATTTCACTTAATTAACAAGTAAATCCTAAACCGTAAATAAATTAAAATTAGGGTTTTGAGAATACTTATATTCGAAGCTCCAATTGTTTTTTGAATTACCACTAAGGTTGAACTTCTATCCTCTAGACTCATAATCAGATTGTGGGACCCGTTGGATGAAAGAATCGTGAGAGAGAAAGTGATTGAAAATAGGGAAAAATGGATTTGTGAGATTGAAGTTTTTAGGGCTTTAGAGTTTTTTTTTACTTATTTGTTTTAAAAACAGCAGCCCAAAAACATTCAAATTTCAAAAGTTTTTTCAATAAATAATGAAGGCTCATATTCATATGGAAAACCTATGCAAAATTGCATGTAACAAATTCATTATGGCCCCACATCTCACAATCCCCTTTCTTTAGTGGACTTCTTGTCTTCAGTAAATGACAACACCTAGTTTACTAGAGTTAGTGGAATTATCCAACAAAATGTTGAATTTTTCCACAAACTTTGATCAAAGGACAAAATAGTCATTTGGTCAAAAGTCAAAGTTTGCCTTTTTCAAACCTAAAGTCAACATTTTGAATTTTTACTATTTTGTCCATCTTGACTAAATTTGACCTCCCGAGCATGAATTCACATTCACCTTCTCAAAATTCAAATCATATTTAAATATATTATCGATCAAAGTTTCACTGTTCAAAGTTTGTTGACTTTTCAACTTTGACCATTTCCATCATTTTTTAGCTTCCGAGTATGAATCCGTATTCATATCTTTAATATTTAAATCTCATTTAAACATAAAACTCTATTTCTAACTTGATAAACAATTTCTATATCACATATACTTATCAATTTCTCTCTCCTCACCTAAATCGAACAATTCGACTTATTCCATCATATTGTTCTAATTTTATTTCATACGAGCTAGCAGGAGATCTAATGGACCTATAGATCATGGGCTCTAATAATAAGATTAATTGGCTAAACTCTTTTAGACCGAGCTAATCAACATTCGTTAACTAACGGGTCATTTCACTAAAGTCTCATTGTTGCACTCCCCTCACTATAGATATACTTGTGTCCATTTGATATAACCATGATCAGTAAGTTAATCCTTCACAAGTTTTTTGTAACCTTGGTTGGGTCAAAATACCATTTTACCCCCAAGACTACATCTTGCTCCTTAAGACCCACTGATCCACTATTGAACAATTGGTTTAAGGTCCAACCTATAAACTGAATTCCTCTCAGGACAATGAGAGGGTAGGGCCCTTTGTTCAAGACCTGCATTCAGTCTTTAAGGGAATAACCTATCTACTAATCCTAAAGCGGGCAGGAGTGAATTTTTTCTTGCATCATATGTCCCCAGCTATCCACCCGATCTTACCCCTAAAATGGAAGGCTTATTGGGCAAACACTAATAAGAATAATCTCATGTGAACAGGAGTTCATAGTTGGCTCAAGATTAAGATTAAGTTAGCTAGGTCATCAATAATCGAGATAGTCAATTTTAAATAGTAAACGACATTATAATGTAAAAGTGACTATTTCATGGTTCAATCTTATGTAAACACTTCACGTAGGATGCCTCCACTTTCATGTCTCTACATGAACGATTCAAGATCACCTCGTTTGTACAAACTATAAAGCGGGTCACATCCATAGTTTCTCTAAATAAGGCGTTCAACCTTTATCCATATACTAGACTATTTAGGCTATATACTCGAACTTGATCCATGTTATGTTTGTACATAAAGTTCAAGTTTACTCAAAAATGTCTCGAGACTTAGTTTATTGGACTTAAGATTATAGTATTCAATGACTTTTATTGAATAGAATATGATCACAAACTACGTGTTTTAGGACATAAATTCCAACAAACTCCTACTTGGACTAAAATTCCTAGTGGGATAATAACATTGAATTTAACCATGAGAGAGAATAATACATATGAGTACAATAAGTATATGAATATATATGAAAAAACTAGGGCACATGCCCAATAAATCTCCCGCTTGTCCTAGTTTACAAACATCGTAGATTTAAACTTTGTAGTTGACCCTCAACCACTTTAGCAGTGAGGACTTTTATAAAAGGATCTGCTATGTTTTGCTCTGAAGGTATCTTAGTCACTACAACTTCACCACGATGTACAATTTCTCTTATAAGATGGTACTTGCGTTTGATATGCTTTCTCCATTTATGGCTTTTAGGTTCTCTTTAATTTGCAACTGCACCACTTTTGTCACAATATAAAGTGATAGGCAAATGCATATGTGGAACAATTTCCAAATCTGTCAAGAATTATCGTAGCTATACTCCTTTGCTGCTTTGCAAGCTGCTACATATTCAGCTTCCATTGTGGAATCGGCTATACAAGTTTGCTTTATGCTTCTCCAAACTACTTATCCTCCATTTAAAGTGAATATTGATCCTGGTGTAGACTTTCTAGCATCTTTATCAGTTTGGAAATCAAAATCAGTGTATCCAGTAAAAATCAGATCCTTAGTACCATACATGAGCATGTAATCTTTTGTTCTCCTAAGATATTTTAGAATATTCTTAACGGTTGTCCAGTGATCACATCTGGGATTGGACTGATACCTATTGACCATCCCTACTAAGTAGCAAATGTCAGATCTAGTATATAACATTGCATACATCAAACTTCCATAATGGAAGCATAAGGAATATTTCTCATATCCTCAACTTCTTGAAGTGTGTCTTAGGACATTGTTCATTTGACAAATGAATTTCATATCTGTACGGCACCAGACCCTTTTTTGGAATTCTGTATTTTATATCTAGACAATATTTTGTCTATTTAAAATGCTCGAAACATGGCTAGTGTTCTATTTTTATAGTTACGAACAATTTGATCCCGAGAACATATTATACATCTCCCAAATCTTTCATTTGAAATTGCTTAGCTAGCCATTTTTTGATGTCATTAAGATAATCTACACCATTCCCAATGTCTTAATCATTTCCAATGAGTAGAATATCATCACATACAAAACTAAGAATGCTACAATTGAATTGGCGATCTTTTTGTAAACACAAGGCTTGTCAATATTTTGTTCAAAGCCATAAGATTTTATCCTAGTATCAAATCTTATATTCCAGAATCTAGATACTTGTTTTAATCCATAAATGGATTTTTGAAGCTTACAAACCTTTTATTCTCGACCTTATTCTATAACCCCTCTAGTTGAGCCTAATTTCATAATCATAAAAAGTGGTGATGGATAAAAGTATTCTAATCGATTTAAGCATGGCAACGGAAGAGAAACTTTCTTCATAGTCCACTCCCTCTATTTAGGTATAACTCTTTGCCACAAGTAGAGCCTTAAAAGTCTATATTTTATCGGTTTGGTCTCATTTTCTCTTGTAGATCCATTTACAACCAATAGATTTTACGTTATTTGGTTGATCTACTAGAGTCCAGACATAATTGAAGTACATAAACTCCATTTCGAGGTCCATGTCTTTGATCCATTGGTCACGATCCACATTATTCATTGCTTGTTTATAAGTTAATGCATCCGCTATGCCATCATTAGGTAGGACGACTTAAATTTCAGTTAAACCTAAGTAGCAATTAGACTCATGAACAACCCTCCCACTATATTGAGGATCTCTCAACTCTTGAGAAGGATGTGATTGGCTAGATTTCGTAGTTTTATCAACTACTTTGGTAGATGAACTAGGAACATTTGTAGAATCTTTAGAAATCTCTTTTAATACTAGTTTACTGCGAGGTTGATAATCTCTGATGTGGTCTTCCTCTAAGAATGTAGTATTTGTTGATACAAATACTTTATTTTCTTAAGGATCGCAAAACAGACCATCTCTTGATTCCTTTGGATAACCTACGAATAGGCATAATTTTGAATGATGTTCCAACTTCTTAAAATTTTGAACCAGCATGTGTGTTGGACATCCCTAAATTCTTAAATGATAAAATTCCTTTATGCCATTTCCATAATTCTTAAGGTGTTTCTGAAACACTTTTAGAGGGAACATTATTCAAAATATAAATAGTTGTCTCTAAAGCATATCTCCAAAATGAATTTGGCAACTGAGCAAAACTCATTATTAAGCGAACCATGTCCAACAAGGTCTCAGTTTCTTCTTTCTAATACACTGTTTTTCTGAGACGTACTTGGTGCAGAGAGTTGTGATTGGATTCCATGTTCTATCAAATAGTCTTAAAATCTCAAGTCCATATATTCTCCACCTCAATTTGATCAAAGTATCTTTATTATTTTACCTAATTCATTCTCAACTTCAGCATTATATTCTTTGAACTTTTCAAGAGAATTAGATTTATGATGTATTAGGTAAATATGACCAAATCTTAAATAATCATCAATGAAGCTGATGAAATATTCATACCCTCTTTGAGCTTTAACATTCATTGATCCACAGAGGACCGAATGTATCAGCTTTAAAGGTCCTTTAGCTCTGAGACCTTTTCCAGTAAAAGATCTCTTGGTCTTTTTTTTTATAAGACAAGATTTACAAGGAGGTAAATAGTTATCTTCTGACTGATTTAGAAGTCCACTCTTGAAAAATCTCTCAATCCTATTGAGATTTATGTGACCAAGTATCAAGTGCCATATATAGGCATTAGAAGAAACTTTATGTCTTTTATTTTGAGTTTCAGCTATTCTAAACATTTCATTATTTAAGACAAAATTTGCTCTAGTTGGTCTTAACTTATATAAGATGTTTTCGAGTTTAGCATAATAAATTTGAATACCTTTATAGAAAATGAACACTTCATTAATTTCAAAAGATATTTTATACATTTGTTCTAAAATACAAGAGATAGATATTAAATTTCTTCTCATTTGTGGTACAAACAAGACATTCTTAAGTATGACATATCTATCTTCAAAATACAACTTTAAATCTTTCACTGCTTCAGCTGAGACCATCTCTCATGTTCCAACCTTGAGAGTGATCTCATTTTCTAAAAGCTTTTTCCAAGAACTATTTTCCTGAAATGAGAAGCAAATATGGTCAGTGGCTCCTGGATCTAGTATCCAGGTTAAATTTTCATATTCCACTAAACATTTTTCAACAACTAGTAAATCATATTTACCTTGCGTTTCCTTCTTTGCCTTTTTCTCTGCAAGGTACTTTAGGCAGCTCATTAACTAGTGTCTGTTCCGGCCACAATGGTAACACTTACCTTTTTATGTAGCTTTCTTTTCCTTGTTTTGTTTGGGAGTCTTCCTCTTTTCCTTCTTCTTTATTTGAGCATTAACTTTTGAGGTTCCAACTTTAGTTTTAGAGGACGATCTTCTTGAATCTCTTTTGAAAGAGACTCTAAGGTTCTCCTTACCTATAGTAAGGTTCTAGAATCGCTAGAGCTCGTTCAGAAGGATTTTCAGATTAAACTCTATCTTTTTCAGAGAAGCATTTGTCTAAAATGGTATGAAGCTCTTCGAAAGAAACTCTAAGATAAAGCTAACCTTATTAGCCTCGTCGATGCACCACCATTTACTTCAACAATGTTGAAGTGCATCATCAAGTCCAGGGCATGTTCTTGAACAAAGGTCCCCTCCTTCATTCGCTTTGTGTAAATGTATTTGGTTGCCTCATGTCATAGGGACCATTCTGATTGACCAAACATTTTTCTTAATGAATCCATAATCTCTTAAATTGTGGCTAAGGATTCATATTTCTTTGCCAAAACATCAGACATGCTGACAAGAATGTAGACATGGGCTTTTTCATTAGCTTTTACCCATCGATCATATGCTTTCCAACTAGTTTGATTGGCATTAAAGACAATGTTTTGAGGACATTCCTCAGTTAATACAAATCTTAAATCGTCAACCACTAGTAAAGTGTTAATATTTTATTTTCATGCCGCATAATTATCACCATTAAGTTTTTCAAAAGCTAAAAGTTGAACTATTGAGCTATTCATGCTGAAAAAACAAACATATTGTCTTAGAAAAACTATAATCATAAAGAAGTCAATCTAATTTAGCAATTACTTATAATGTACCCTTCATTATTTAAATTTTGCAACAATTTTTCAAAGGTTTAGGATAACCTCCACCAAAGGGTAGTCGATTATTCCTCCTTTGAACCAAGACAATCTTGACTAGATGCTAACTCTAGAATAACTGTTTATTCTTTATAACACTTAGTTATCACTACTTTAGTCGGGCATATACTAACAACTTAGAAATTTTTGTAACTATATCTTGCCATTTTTTAATCTCATAAATTAGAATCAATATGCTTCCGAAAGTGGAAAGTCAATATGAAAATCGATCTAAGAAAACCTATCCATATTTAGAGTTCATGGTGTTTCAAATCCTATAATGCAACCCTCTGAAGGGAATGTCGCTCTAGGATAGAGAAACAAGCCCATTATAGGAATCTCACAATGTGAGCTAATGGAAGAGACCGTGGGATGTGTTGTCACATATCCCTCACCCACTTACTATGAAATACTTCCCCAATTCACCTTAATATTGATCCATGCAAACACTCTCCGAAGGGAGTTTTCTACTATGGACCTCACGGTGTGAACTCTTAGGGATGCTAGAGCTAAAAGTACAGTACTTCTCTCTAGCTGAAGTGTTCTATAACAATTTTTAAGGGTAATTTAATACTTTAGGATTATATTTAGGCTAACTTAAACAAATCTTAAGTCTAGGTGAAACATCCGAGCATAACCGTTATGCTAGATTTTAACCTACGATGTCTAGGTGATAAATCAGTTTTATTACCTCACACCTCTCACGCATGCTTATCAAACTAGGTTAGCTCATAGTTTGTAATCAAATTCTATTCAATAAAAGTCATTGAATACTATAATCTTAAATCCAATAGAAGAAATTCATACCTTTGTAGCTTTCCAATTCCTCGATATCTCCTCATAAACACAAACCTGGAATCACCACTGGAGTTTACTCACTATTCTCTAGACTTAGAACTAGGTTGTGGGACCCAATTGGTGAAGGAAATTGGGAGAGGGATAGAAATTGGAGGAAGAAATTTAGGATTTGGGATTTGAGAAAGAAAAAAGTCTTTAGGTTAATTTTGTAAATAAAAATTACAACAAATTGCCAAAATTTTTTGCTTAATTAGAAAAGAAACCTATTTGTAACCTAATTACATGCAAAATTGCATGTACTTAATTGGTCAAATCTCAACACCTAACATTCCACTAACCATGTGTGAAACTTAGTGGGCTAGGTGTCTACATCTCATTTAGTCACTTATCCCACTTAGTGTTAGTAGGATTATCCAACAAAGTGTTTAAGAAAGATTTAAACAAAAGACCTAAGTTGACTATGATTTTTCATAAATGTCCTCAAGTATAATTTATTTTCTTAATCAGGAATTCGTATAATTTTTGGACAATACTAACCTTGTAATCATTATTAATTATGTATTATATTCATAATTATATTTAAATTATTTTCCTGTTTACAGTACTTTCAATTTATTATGATTTTCGTAACTTTCTTATATAAATTTGTAAATATTGTTTTAATGAAGTATTTGGCTGCCATCATAGAGAACTATTTGAGTGCCTTTATTATTTACGTAACTTCCTTACATAAATTTGTATCTTTATTATGGTAAAAAATTGAAAATATTGATTTAATGAAGTATAACACAAAATATTTTCAAATATGGAATTTTATGTCAATTAATTATAACCATTAACAATCTTTCATCTCCATCACGTGAACAATCTGGAAAATTTCATGAGTCGTCGGCAGGCCTTACACATACTACCACATTATATATACAATATGACATGTATAATTATGTATAGTAAGAAGATCGAATTTATATATGTTATTTAGTATATATACCTCATATTATATATAATAATACCTTATACATGATTCCTACAGAATTTGTGTTTAAATTATTTGTTTATATAGTAAATATTACTACAACAGTAGTAAACGACATGATCATACATACATATTTTTCCTTTATAAATGTATTTGATTACATTATACTTTAATATATTCGCAATCTATAATAGTTCTGTTCTGTGTTTTAGTATATATATACCCCATATTATATACAATAATACTATATATTGACATATAGTTCTATTATTTTTTGATAGGATGGCCAAAATTGTAGTTCTTCTTTACCGTTGAATTCTCAATAAATCCTAGAATATATCACATTCAAAACTAGATTTTCGTTTGTTTGCCTATTGAATCGAATATCTAAAATATACCTAATATACCAAATGTTTCATATGTTTTGAATATATACAATACTAAGCTCGAAATTTCTAGCCAGATTCTGTTGGATAAGTTTTCTTCTTCACCGTCGAAATCTCAATAAACCCTAAAATGTATCACATTCAAAACTACATTTTCATTTGATTTCCTATTTAATCGAATATCTAAAATATACCTAATGTTTCATATGTGTTCAATATATACAATATTAACCTTGAAATTTCTAACTAGATTATGTTAGAGAAGCTTTATATTTGTTGGTCGTCGAATATCTTCTTCTTCACCTTCGAACTCTCTAAAATTTCAAAATAAAAACCGTAATCCACGTTGGAAGGAGTAGACGACCGTTTTCGTAGAAGGAAGGCATGAAAGGTTTTCCACTTCTTTCCAAAATCGTATCCCATGATTTTTTTCCATTTAGATATTTGTTATAAATCAATTAAATAATAGAACTTGGTATTAAATTAATTTGGGCCCCACTTCTTTCCAAAACTATATCCCACGATTTTTTCCATTTAGATATTTTTTATAAATCAATTAAATAATAGAAATGGGTATTAAAGTAATTTGAGCCCTACATTTGTGTAATACATTGGCCCATTTAGAACTTTTGTGAAATTTATTAGTATTTTGGGTCCTTAATGTAATATCATATACCAATTAAGACTATATGAGTTAAAGACCCAATGTTTAATTTTTCTACTAACTTAGTCCAAGGCAATATGGTCATTTGACCATTAAATTCAAAGTCAAAAAACATTTTGAATTTTTACCATTTTGTCCATCTTGACTAATTCCAACCACTCGAACATGAATTCACATTCATTTTTCTGAAATTTAAATCACATTTGAATATCAAGCCGATCAAAGTTTGACTTTTCAAAATCAAAAGTAATTATTTTGACTTTTTACCACTTTGACCATTTTCATCAATTTCAAGCTTTTGAATATGAATCTACATTCATATTTTTTAATATTTAAATCACATTTAAACATAAATCACTATATTAAACTAATAATCGGTGACTATATCACATATATTCGTCGGTTTCTCTGTCTTTACCTAATTCGAACAATTCGAATTATTCCAACATATTGTTCTAAGTTAATTCCATATGAGCTAGCAGGGGAAACTAATCCACCTATAGATCGTTGGCTCCAACGATCCGAGATTAACTGTCTAAACTCTTTTAGACCGAGCTAATCAACATTCGTTAACTAACTGGATATTTCATTAAAGTTCTGTAGTTTCACTCCTCTCACTATAGATATATTTGTGTTCATATGAGATAACCATGATCTGTAAGTTAATCCTTCACAGGTTGTTCATAACCTCGGTTGGGTCAAAATACTGTTTTACACTCAAGATTACATCATGCTCTTTAAGTCCCACTAACCCATTAAAATTGAACAATAGATTTTAGGTCCAACCTATAAACTGAATTCCTCTCGGGGCAATGAAAAGGAGTGGTTCCTTATTCAAGACTTAGATTCAGTCTTTAAGGGAAAAACCTATCTACTCACCCTAAAACGGGTAAGGGTAAATTATGTCTTGCACTCTATGTCCCTAGTCATCCACCTAGACTTACCCCTAAAATGGGAGGCTTATTAAGCAGCGCTATTGTGCTACCCTCACTTATGCAGATCCAAGGATAATTTCGTTTAAACAGAAGTTCATAGTTAGCTCAAGATAAAGATCAAGTTACATAGGTTATCAATAATCAAAGTAGTCAATTTTATACAATCAACGATATTATAACTTAAAAGTGATTATTTCATGGTTCCAGTATTATGTGTACTTTTTACATAGGATGTCCCCTCTTCCATGTCTTTACATAAACGATTCAGGATCACATCGTGTGTACTAACTACAAAGTGGACAACATACATAGTGTTCCCATAATAAGGTTCCAACCTTATTCATATACTATAGATTGTTTGGGTTATATACTCGAACTTGATCCACGCTTATGTATCTACATTGAGTTCAAGTTTACACTGGATAGCTTTAAGACCTTAGTTTATTGAATTCAAGATTATAATATTCAATTTTCACTAATAAGTTCTCAATAACCACTTCATTGAATAGAATATAATTTAAACTACAAACTACGAGTTTTAAGACATAAATTCCAACACTATAAAACTGATAAATTTTTTTCATAAATTCTAGATTTTTCCTTGATATTGCGGATGATTCGTCACTTCTATTTCTTCTTCTTTGCAATTTATTCATCTTTTTTTTTTTCTAGACTTCTTCAGTTTCTCTTCTAGATTTTTCTTCTTCTATTTTTAAACGATTTATTCTTCTGTTTAAATCTCAAGAATATTCAAGATTGTTTAAAAAATATATCGAACTTCATGTAAATATTAACTTCATCTTCTTATATTCAAGAATATCAAGATCGTTTAAATATCATTTTGACATGAATTAAACAATTCTTACCTAGCCAACACGCTCATTTAGCATGATCAAGACAATCGTTTAGATCTGAAACCCTTTTCTTATCGTTTAAAAAGTACACGATTGTGTGAATATGAACAAAACAATCACTTACCATAGTAAACACGATTCTTTAACATGGTCAAAATAATCGTTTAGATTTAGAGTTCTTTTCACATCATTACAGAAGTACATAATCATCGTTTAGCATGCTTACACTTGTTTAAAATTGAAGTCTTTTTTCCATCGTTAAAACAACTATCATTTGCACACGATCATTTAGAAAAAGATTACTCACGCCCATATGTGACAAATTAATCACGTGTTGACGAAAGTATCTTTGGTATTTTACATTGTGAAATTTTTGAAATTATTCTAGAGTGTAAATTTTACAAGATTTAGGTTAGAATTGCGCACCTCTCAAAACAACAATTTTAATGTGTGGATCATTCAAGTCGGAGCACACATGAAAAAGATGTAGTCAGAAATAAGTTTATTGATAAAAAAAAAACCTGAGTGATGAATTTCCGTACTTTTATATAACCAAATGAGGGAGAAAAACTAGGGAGAGCACCATGAACATAACATCAACGCTGACAGACTAAAACCTACCAACCCAACTTTGATGAATGTTTAGTCGATGTGCCTAAAAAAGGCTCAAACCGACTT
>JBBPDI010069149.1:0-17486 GCA_037974545.1 Cucumis variabilis
TCAACCATAAACTAGTGATTATTATTTATAATCACAATTAATCAATATGTAAGTTGAAGATTGAAGAATGCTTATATAAACTGTTTTTGGGATATGATTTACATTGGTTGATATTTAACAATTAATTAACAATTCTACCTAGCTAGAACTATATTACTGTATGGTTAGATTGACTAAAGTTATATGTTAAAGAGTTAGAAGTACTTTCATTACTCTAATACAATGTAGTTGTTTGGGACTTTGTGTTGAGATATGATGTATGACGTTGACGTGTATATATTTGTGGAGTTCATATATGTATGTGTTTAGGGTGAGGAGTTGTTTTGTTTGAGTTTACATGCTTTTGTTTGAGATGTTAAGTTGAATCCATATGTTATGGGTATCTAGGACTGAAACCGTTTTTATTATTTTTTTTATATATAAATAATATATTTTTTATAATTAATATTTTCGTTTGAAAATCCCTATAAAGTCATTTTTAATAATAATAAAAATTTCAAGTCAAAAAACAATGAATGACCAATTTCTTTAATGCACAATTGGAAAACTACACCAAATTATAAAAAAAGTTGGAAAATTGTCAAAAATATGCTAAAAGTAGAGGAATAAATGAATTTTAGGATTGATATTGAAAAAATTGACTTTTAGGACAAATTAGAAGTGAAACGTCTAAATTACCCTATATTTAATTTTACATTCCATTTCTTCTCTTCAACGTAAACCAACATGTAAAGAAGAAAGAGAAAACTCATTCACACGTTCTTCTCCTCTGTGAAAAAGTTGTAAACTTTCTTGCTTCTACTCCAATGCCGTTCATCCTCTCCTCCGGCGAAAGTCTCACGGACTTTGGTGTGTTTTAATAAACTTAAAAAAGTTTTTAGGTTATTTGTTTTTTTTGTTATTTTTTCCTCTGTGTTGTGTTATTATGTGTGCGTGTGTTTAATCTTAAATGTATAAACCTAATATAGTTTTTAATTGTTTCAAGTTGATTTAGAGTTGTTTCAAAAAATAACAAATAACTTGTTGACATTTTTTGTAGGAACTAAAAAGTTTAAGATGGTTTAAGGATGTCACATGTTCAAATTATTGTGCGTTACAGTGGTGCATGGGATGAGGGACAACATATCTCGCACACATGTACAAATCTGTGTGTGCATGGGATGAGGGACAACAAGTTATGTCAACAAGTTATTTGTTATTTTTTTTTCATCTCACAAATATCTCGCAGGCATCTTAAATGAATTATATACTTGTTCTTATATGATTTAAGGTGCTTTTAACTACTGTTTTTTGTAGCTCGCAAACTCGTAAACATATCGCAATTGCCAAACTTTAAATGTCCAAGGCTGAATTAGTCATATATTTATTCAGGGTGCGACTATGCATGTTTTATTTAGTTTTTAGCTACTGTTTTTTAGTCTTGAAAAATAAATCATACACTTTTTTTTAATGTGCAAATCAATTTTTGTAGGAACTAAAAAGTTTAAGATGGTTTAAGGATGTCACATGTTCAAATTTTAGTGCATTACAGTGGTGCATGGGATGAGGGACAAAGAAAATACGAATGAGGCATGATAAAAGACATTGTTGTCAGTAAAGATATAACACACACAGATTTACACGCAGAACTATATGACCTTGCAGAAGTTTACCTTATAGAGTTTGACATAACGATAAGATGCATATATGAGATAAAAGTGGAAAACAAAGCTCCTCCATTTGAGTTAAGCAATGATAGTGATTTGAAATTTTATATTCTTAGTGAAAATTCATTGGAGGTCCTCCTATACATCTCATTTGAGCCTAGAAGCAATCAAAACAAGAAAGTGTTAAACAAAGATTACAATTCAGTATTCAGGAGCAACCAAGGTCATAACTTAAACCCTCATCCTCGAATTGCAATGGATACATTAAATGAGAATAAAGTTTGTATTAGTGAAGTCCAAGTTGGCTTGTGTGATAACATGATAGGGACCACTTTGGCTATATGAGAATCATATGAGTCATATGATTCAAAAGATGATACTTTTACATGAGAGCGGGTTGAGATAAACAATGAATCGTTTGACATCCCACAACATAGAGATGCATCTAAAAAAGATTGCAAAGGAAAAGCTAAAGTTCACTACATCTCCTCTAGCCGAAAGTTGAAGACATACAAAAAGAACTAATTGGTCTAAAGAAAGCTCTACGAGTGAGGAGTTGGATGTAGGACAAATATTTTTTTTGCAAGAGAGATTTGTCAATGAGATTAAGTGTCTTGGCAATGAAAAAAATGTATTAGTAAGAATAATTTTAGAAATAAAACATATAGATTAGCGAGAACGTGGAACTTAACATATGAGAAATTACCAAGTATCAAACAACAACTAAACTTGATACAAAGATCAAAGGAGCATTAACAGTTTCTCAAAGCAAAACTTTGATTTCTAACCTTTTTTGAAGTTCAATGTGTTTCAATATGATGGACATCATGAACTTCAATTCTTGAACATTTGAGTTTAGACTTGTAAGTTCATTTTCAACAACTGCTACTCGATCTTAGACTTCAACTTCTTTTTCTTACTCTTTTTGAAGTCACCTTCCTCATTACTAACTTCTCTTGCTCTTTTTGAACTACCATTCTTCGTAGGGAACAATGTGAGACAGTTAGGGTTTGTCAAAAAGTTCACCTGAAGAAATTCTCAACTGCTCTTCTTTAGGTGTCATCTTAATGACCGCCTTAATTATGAACTATAAAGTAAAAAAACAAATGTATTTAGCCAAACAAAAAGGCACAAAGTTATGCATTCCTTTGAAGGGATAAAAGCCTTAAGCAGTGGAAGGTTTTACATAATCATTTCTCAATTTAATTTGAAAATCCTAAAATACCAATACATTGGCAAAATAATACAGAAATTAATTTTCTTATTATAACTTAAAGGCTAAACATGCTTTCTAATTATAGATTAGAGAAAAAAATTACTTAATTTGACGTCTTTGAATCTACTAAAACTCTAAATTGGGACACCACCCGAGACATTCCTATCCTCTGGGATGAGATCAATTTGTGGGAACCAATTGGAATGGAAAAAAGTTTAGAGAGAAACTATTTTTGAAGAGCAACAACATTAGCTTAATTAGCTTAAGAAAAAATTGTTTTTCTTTTACATATTTACAACTCACTTTCCTTGAGATAGTAGAAGAAAATAATGAGATTCTATTAATTTTAAAAATATTAAATTAATATTAATTTCAAATATATAAATAAATAATTAAATTATATTTAATTAATATTTCATTTAAATCATATTTAATGAATATCTCTCCAATATCTTACAGTTTTAAATTATCAAATTTAATTAAATAAAATAAAACTAAACTATTAATTAATTCTTTAATTAATTAATAGCTAAATTAAATATCTTATATTTAACTTAAATTAAATTTGAATCATATTCAAATATAAATTTATCTCATAACCAATAATTTTAATATGAATCCAATTCACATTAAATTAATATTTGAACTCATTCAAATATTTTATCTCATAAATTAATTTTGAATTATATCCAAAATTAAATTTATATAATAAAGTTTGATTAAAATATAAACTTTATATTATAATGAATCACCATACACTATACTAATTTTCAAAATAAATTTGAACATTTCAAATTACAACCAATATAAATAAATCTCATTACCATTATGAGCTAGAAAGGGGACCTAATGGACTTACACATCAAAAGCTACAATGATATAAGATTCATTGGCTAAACTAATTAACCACATTAATCAATATTCGTTAACTGTGTGGACACTCCACTAAAGACTCACAGCTGACTCTTCTCACTGTAGATATATTTATGTGTCCACAGATACAAACCAATATCAGTAAGTTAGTCATTCACAACTGTTCGTAACACCAGCTGAGTCAAATTACCGTTTTACCCTTGGTTACCTCTAGTCTTTAAATACCAGTGCTCTGATAGACAACATGTTTATGGTCCAACCAATAAATAGAAACTCCTCTCATGCCGTAGAGAGGTTAGGTTCTTTTTTCAAGTCTCGGAGACAGCATTTAAGGAAACACCCATCTACTTACCCTTAAAGTAGGAAATGAGTGAATTTCATTTTGTGTAATTATGTTTCCATCTCCCCACTCGATCTTGTCCCGAAAATGATAAGCATATTGAGTCACAAATTTGGCTACTCTCACCCTCACAAATTAAAGGACAACATCTCACGAATATAAGTTCATAATACACTCAAGATTAAGACTAGGTGTAACATCCCAACTTTTTTGAGGTAATTCTCTTAACCAAATTATTTTATTAAGAATTAAAGGATTCTTTTGTGTTATTTTTTTTTATTGAGGTTTGATGAGGGAGAGAAATGTAATTTTTATTTATGAAAAGAAAAGAAAGGAAATGATAATAATTATATTATAATAATAAGATTTATATGTTATTATAATTAAAAGTATTATTAATTTATCTTTTTCTTTTTCTTCTTCTCGTTTCACGTGCGAGCCTTCTCCTTCACTCTTCTTCTTTTTCTCCACGTGCCTTAGCCACTGTCAACTGTCTTTTCATCGTCGTCGTTCGAGCTCGCGTGCCACCCACTCGGTAAAGTCATCGTCACCAACTATTTCTGTCCACACTCATCGTCGAAGCCACTGCCATTGTTAGTCGAAGCCGAAGCGTCATCGTTCCTCGTAACCTTGGCAGCTGTGCGTCATCGAGCATTTTTGCTCTGATTTATCTCCGTCAACGAAGAACCAAATGCCACCGCATCTTGAGCCTTTCTGTTGAAGCCGAAACCTAGTCAAAACATTCAGCTTCATCTGCGTCTGTCTCCGTTCATGAATCGCAGCTGCGTGCGTCCCTTTGTCTTCTAATCGCGCGTGCAACTAGATGCTTACCTCTCTAAGTAAGTCGAGTCACACCCAAATCTACATTCACACGTTGTCTTTTAGTTTGGTTCATGTGTCTTTGCCTCTACCTTACCATGAATTGTTAGGATTTTTTGTGGTAAGTTGTTATTGGTGAGTTTGATGATTATACATTGTAGTTCCTTAGGTTGTAGCACTACAAGAAATAGGATCTTCCCCAACGCAACTCCAATCGGTGAAAACCCTAAAACACGTCAGGGAAGGTTACCCCGATGTCTCAATCAACGTTGACATGTATGTCGGAGATACTTTCCCTAACGTAGATTGCGTCAAAGTCGGGGAAACGTTCATCAATGCACATTGTCAGCACATCGAGGAAGGGTTTTCGAGACGTGATATCGCCGAATCCTTCCCTGATGTGACATCGCAAAATCCTTCCCTGACGTCACGTCGGAGAAAGCCTAAACTTTGTTTTTTTTTTCTTCTTTTTCTAGCTTGTTACATTCCATTTCAATTGCATACTTCTATTATTCTTGTAGTTTCTTTGTGGATTTTTGTTTTAACTTTGTGTTTCGGTATGGATTCATAAACACATTTTGTGGTGCTCTGGATTATGGCTCTGCTATGATTTCAAAGGGTACAGTGAAGCGAAAAAGTTGAAATGGAAAAGAAAAGGAAAAGAAAAGAGGAGACTCCCAGCGGTGGCGAAGACGAACGACGACGGCAACACAACTCTCTTCCTCTCCCTCTCTCGACCAATTTTGTTTTTTTTTTGTTTTGCATTTTGTTTGTGTTGAAGAGAGAATAAATAATGTGAACTTTCCCCAACTTCTTCGAAGACGTCGAGGAAGGTACCTTTCACGACGTATGAAGTACAAACGTCGGAGAAAGTTTAAATAACAAATTCATTATTTAAACTTTTTGCAACGTGCCCCCTACTACACATCTGGAAAAGGTGACCATTGTCACTTCAATACGGATACTTACTGCTATGTGTGGCAGGTTACACGTCGAGAAAAGGTTAAACAATAATTATTATTAAACTTTCCTCAACGTTCCTTTTGCCATATGTCGAGGAAAGTGGAAATTTGTCATTACAATTTCCACTTTCCCAGATGTGTGGTAGGTTGCACGTCACACATAATAGTACGTCGCAAAAAGTCACTTTCTGCGACGTCTTTCCGCGGTTTGAAGATTCATCCACTAGAATCGTGGAGGAACAAGACGTAGTGAAAAGTCTAAAATTAAATTTAATGCGTTCACGTTTTGCGACTTTTGACAGGGTGACGTCAGGGAAAGTGAACGCATTACATTTAATTTTGAACTTTCTGCAATGTCTTGTTCCTCTACGTTGCAAAAAGTCCTTTTCGCGGCGTACCATTGTGTGCAGCGCGAAAGGTGAACAAATTAAATTTAATTTTAGACTTTCCGTGATGTAACATTTTGTGCGTCGGCGAAAGGTGATGAACAGCGACGCACCTTTCTCCGACATTGTTTTTGACATCACAATTGTTTTAATTTCTTGTAGTGTAGTGTTGGATAATTGGTTAATTTGTTATTCGATCCTTGAAGGTGTTGGAAGTAGTGGTCGAGTTCTTTAAATTCACAAAAAATTTTAGATTTTAGTTGGAGTTCGATTCTACCCTACTTGTATAAGCTTAGAATTTACATCTGGGTGAATTGAATGAGAGAAAGTATTGTGAAAACATTTGATTTCGTTTAATTATGTTTAATTATATTTAGGTTGATTTGTTGGACCTTAGTTGATAAAGGAGCTTGAGTAAAGTTAAGGTAAGGGGTTCCTACTACTGGACTCTATAATGAATTTTAAATGTATTGACTGTATGGATTCTGTTGAATTGAGATGTATTGACTGTATGTATTCCATTAAATTGAGATGGGTTTACTGATATGCAAATTTATATCTGATGACTGTTTGACTGTACGGATCTTACTGAACTGAGATGAGTTGACTGATATGTGAATTTAGTTATGATGACTGAATTAAGAACATTAAACTGATTGAATTGACAGTTGTTGACTATTATGTTAATGTATAGATAGTGTACTGTAGATTGAATTAACTGAATCGAGGTGGGTGACGCTTATGTATAAGTTTAAATGTTGAGGAACCGTTATGTTAATGTTTGATTATGTACTAGTTTGGGTAAATTGACTGTATATGTGTTGAACTGAAAGGATAATATGATGGTAGTTTAAATTATAAATTGAGTTGACTGTTTAAAATGTTGGAATGGTAGTGTGCCTTGCAGGTGTCCCACAGGATCACCACCTGTTGTGCATCCTTTGGAGCACTAGACAGATAGGTGAGTCCTTCGGGGGCATAGACTGATAGGTGCATCCATCGGGATCACTAGATTGATATGTGCATCCTTTGGGGACATTAGATTGATTGTGTGCATTCTCTGGGATCACGAAACTGTTATGATGCAGGGTACTCCCAATAGGAAGTTAACAATTTTTTTTACTCTTATCGAGACCAGTAGTATGTTTTAAATTTTTTTTTGTGATTTAACTGAGTTATGGATAGTGATTTTGTAAACAGTACTTTTGAAATTTTATTTGTTTGAAATAGGGCCCGAACAATGTTTTCCTTGATCATTATGGTTTCAAATAAAGTTTATCATATTTTGTGTCAACCAAAGTATTTTGTTTAAAATAATGGAAAGAGATTTCATTTGGAGGCTTTGATCGTTTCCCTTTTCTCTCAAGTGTTGCTTGTCGATCTGTAGGAGATTTAGTGGTAAAATTACATGTTTTTTTTAGCATTATTGAAGCTTGTTTCTTTAGTCTTTTTGGGCCGTGGTTTGTGCTTTTGTTCATGGTTTCTCTTATTAGTTATTAGAATCAGGTTTTGCATTTTCTCTTTTGAATGATCATATGAATTCTTAGACTATGAGAATCTATTGCAGCTTCACTAATTGTCAGTTTTTTTTGTCAACTTAATTAAGAAGTGATTCCTACTCAATATGCAGCTGTAGCGTTATTTATGTTGAAGAGGTATATATTTTGTGCTGTTTGGTTGTCATTTGCCTTTCAACTGTCTAACATTAGAAGAGCCAAGAGAATTGCCTTTATTATCTTTTTTTTGGGTTCAATATGAGCTATGAAGGAAAAAAAATGGAAATGTGATATTTCAGTAATAGGTGAAATAACCATGCCTGAGCTATTCTTAACTTGTTACTGAGTTCATTATCCCAATATTGGTAAGTGCAAATGCAATGTACTTTGATATTGTTGATAGCACAGTTTGGGTTTAGTGTCAATCATTGAGGTGGCCTTGCAAGTTCTCAATCTCTAAGAACAGTTGCCAATATTGTACAAAATATTGTACAAGCTACAATACTATACAAGCTTCACATTCTACCTTTGATTGGTGTGTTTACATATCACTTTACTATTCTTTGACATGTTGGTCCCATCTCATGTTTGCTTGTTGAAAAAGAGATTATGGTACCTTTTAGTTATTTACTCCTTTTACTTGTTATTGGATAATTACTTTATACTAATAAGTAGTTGTAATAAATTTTCACTTTCTAATGTAGCGTCTTCTTTACTTTTTATTTTAAGTCATTATTTTTTATGCAATTGTTTTGGACTTTTTGAACATAGATTTTTATGAAATGAGGAAGTTTTAATTCTTGTTAAATCTTAATTGAAATAGGTGCTTTAGTTATTTACCAAGGATAATGTTGTCAAGTTACTTTGTGCCTCTTTGTAATAAGTTCAAAGGAAAAGTTTTTTTTTTGGCTGAGTTATCAAAATTGTGGCTGGAGTTTCGAAAGGTGGATAAAAATTGGTGAGACTTTGAGTACTTTGGAGTTATCTAAGAGTGACATTGTGGTGCTTGGAGGAGGGTGATGTCTCTATTTCTTATTATTACATGCTTCCAAGACTTGTAGAATTTTTTTTGTTATGCGCACTACTTTTGCACGAATGTAACTTCTTGGTGTAACTTCTTGATGTAATTTCATAACTTATAACTTTGTACATCCATTTACTTGATGTATCTTCATACTTATAACTTAAGTTGACATTGCTTGAACTATTTATGAAATTATCAAAGTTTATTGTCATATATTTCTAGATATAAAGTCGGTGTTATTACATGTGGCCTAGTGATAGTTCATAATATTACTATATTTGATATTTTATACCAGGTTTATATCGTACATTGGATATTATTTTTTTTATTTAATAAAATACTTTTAGTGGTGTTTCAATAATGTCGCAAAAGCATTGACTTCAGTGTCACTAAAACATCACATTTAGTTGCGAGTGTAATACGTCACTATAAAAAATAAATTGTGACATAACATATGTTACTAAAAGTAAGCTTTTAGTAATGTGCAAACGTCACTAAAAGTATATCTTTTGCAGCGTGTAATTGTTGTGTGACTAAAACTTTTAGCTATGCGGATACAGCGACAGTTCTAGCGACGAATGACATTGCGTTGCTAAAAGTATTAGCAATGTGTTTTTAGGTTTTAGTGACGTTTTTGCTGCACCACTAAAAACGAAATTTCTTGTAGTGTAGGTCATTCTAATGAAATAGAAACCTAACTAGTTAACGAAGTTACATCTAGTGGTTATTATTTCGTGGTTCAATCTTATTGCAAACTCATTGCATAGGATACCCTCACTCACGTGTCACCTACACAAGCGCATTGGATCATTGTGTTTGTATCAAATACAAAGTGAGCTGTATCCATAGTGTTACCAGGATAGGGTATCCAACTTTATCCCTATACTATAAAACCTTTAAGTTGATCTCGAACATTTATTCTTGTATATCGCAACATACTGTTTAAGGCTCATCAAACAACTTAGGATGTTAGTTTATTGGATTTGGGTTATTAAGATACAACTAATAATATAATCAATAACATTGATTGAAATTATAATAATAACACTTTATTGTATAAATTTAATTTTGGATATCCAAAATTAATTTACGAGAGATAAAATATTTGAATGAGTTTAAAATTATTGGTTATGAGAAAAATTTATATTTGAATATGATTCAAATTTAACTTATGTTAAATATAAGATATTTAATTTATTTATTAATTAATAGTTTAGTTTAATATTATTTAATTTAATTTAATTTAATTAAATTAATATAAAACTATAAGATATTGGAGAGATATTCATTAAATAAGATTTAATTAATTGTTAACTAATTGATTAATGGTTAATTAATTAGTTGGTTTGAAATTTCTATTAATTTAATATTTTGTTTTTCTGTAAATTAAATAGTTTCTCTCTAAAATTTTTTTCATCTCAATTGGTTCCCACAAACCAATTATCTTATCCCAGAGGATAGGAACGTCTCCGACGGGTGGTGTCCCAATTTGAAGTTTTTGTAGATTAAGAGGCGTCAAACTATGTAAGTCTTTCTTTTTCTAATCTATAATTATTAAAACATGCTTAATAAGAAAATTAGTTTCTTAATTATTTCTTGTCAATATATTGATATTTTGGGATTCTTAAATTAAATTGAGGAATGTTTTTGTAAAATCTTTTGTTGCCAAGAGCTTTTATCCCTTCACAGGATAGGTGCGAGATGCGTGCGAGGTAAAACATAAGGGCCTAATAAACTTACTAAACATGCACAAAATTACTCTAAATGGCTTAGGAGGGATAGCAATTTCATTTTGAAACTCATAGTGAAAGTTTGAAATGTGTGAGATAGATGCGGGATAAAACATAAGAGCCTAATAAACTTACTAAATATGCATAGAATCACTCTAAATGGCTTAGGAAGGATAGCAATTTCATTTTGAAACTCATAGTGAAATTGTGAAATGCATGCGAGATGTGTGCGAGATAAAACATAAGTTCATAAAAGGCTTACTAAATTGAATTGCTTGCACTCCTAAACATATATTGTAACACCTTGAACGATTCCTAAGCATATATAAATGTTGCATTTTTCTTTAAAGAATTTTTCTCATCCAAGAAAATACTAAGAACATGTAACAAAGTTTCTACTAATAAGGTTGTCCAACATCTCTTTGTGGAGCTCTAAAATAATGTAGCAACTTATAGAATAAAATGGTATTGAAATTTCTATGGAGTGCAAAACTACTGACACATGATGATGAGGCAATTCAGGCAAAAGAAAAGACCAATCCATAACATCATAGACTGTGAGGGATTAAAAAAAAGTTTAATCAGCTTTAGTGGAATCAATTCCAAGCCTACCCAACAACAAGTCTATAGGATTACTAGTAAGAGGAAAGCCACCATTCAAAGGATTCAACACATTTTGTCCAAACTACAACTTCATATCTCCCACTTTTAGTAAAGAAATTGATATTCCTATTCAATTCTACCCAGTTTCAATTTACAAAAGATCCTATTGAGTGCTAAATAGTTTTAATTTTCAGACAAAAAACAGCTAACAAAGATCACATATTTATATAAATTTATAAAAACAATACATATAAGAAGAAATCACCGATCAAAATTTGGAGAAGAAAAATCGCAAGGAGAGGTTTCAACTTCCACAAGAAATCTCCGATGTCCCAACGATAACTGAAAACTGCAATGGTGAGCGTTGACCTTGGAGAAACAACATTCAACAAATCAACAAAAACTGAACGTTCGCTGTGGGACGTTTGGGTCCCAACGAAAACTGCAATGGAGCAACGAACGACATCTGAGTAGAAGTGCACGAGAAAGTTAAAAAAATTTGAGAGGAGGAAAAGAATGTGAAGGATTTTTTTTATTACTTTTTCTTTTTACTTTGAAGAGAAGAGAAGATAAAATTAAATAAGGGTAATTTAGACATTTCACTTTAAATTTGTTCTAAAAATAAAAATTTCAAAATCAATCCTAAAATTTATTTATTTCTTCATCTTTAGCCTATTTTTGACAATTTTCTAAGAAAGTTAGTATGCTAGGAGAACCCAAATTATAAAAATTATTACATATCCTCCTTATGAGGTGATTAATATATAGCAACCAACTAGAACAAGAGATAATTATTTATTGAATGCTTTTTCATGTTTTTTAGCCCTTGTTTTAGAATGCAACATTTTTCTTTCCCAAAAGAAGCTTTGCTAAATGGCAAAATAAAACATGCACTGCATAATGACTAAATCTTGGATTAGGGTTAAGCTAATTTTGGTAGTATGTGGACTCCAAAACATTTTTAGGTCTACTTTAAGTTTAACTTCTTCTTTTTTGGTTCTCTTCTTTTTATTTATTTTTCTTTCTTTTTTTAATTGGAATTTGAATACACTTAACCATACAAAACCTTTTCTTTTAGCTTTTAAAGAAATTTTTAAAAAAATCTTATTGTAAAAAGTCTCTCCATTTTTGTGTATATAGATGAAGGTTATAAATTAAGATCAATTTCTTTTATGTTTGGTTAGTTCGTCGAATTGTTTATGTTCTATTATACACCCCATTGCTTCAATTAAAGTTAAATTAATCGGACTTTTTAAAAAAAGAACAATATTTTAATTGGTATCACATGTTGTTAATTATTTCAACTTATTGATAATATAAATAGTATTTTTGGAAAAAATAAAAACATAATTATAATGATATGTTTTTGAGTGGACGACAACACAAAGAGAAAAAGAGAGAATTAGTAGAGAAGTAATAGTCTGCATTTGATACCCAAAAGCCTGATAGTCTGCATTTGATACCAAAAAGCCTGATAATCGATAATAGATATTCGTACACTAGTTAGTTGATATACTCAGTCTAATAATCGATAATGTAATATTAACAAGTTTTGAAATTTAGGTATAATATAAACACAAATGCTTATAAATCAAAATAGGATGTAAGCAAGTTTTAGATCAAATGCATGGGTAGTCATATACAATAATGGTTTCAATCTTAATTTTGCTAATCAATTGATCAGTTATTTAGGTACTAGGAAGAATTCTATGTTTAACTGGGAACCTCAATTTGATTGCTATGTTATGGTGTAGGTTCATCTCTCTTGACTAATTGAGTTAAAACAAAAGGATTCCTGAGAATTCGAACGACCGTGAGTGTGTTGGAAGAAGGGGGCTAGAGAGGGAGTACTGACACCTCTATTCTCCTTTAATTCCTATCAATATGTGTTGTAGCTTATTATTATTCATCTTATAATGTGGTTGAGCCAATTATTCACCTTGTAAACTTGTTTAGATTGTTGACAAAGAAAAAAGAAAAAAGAAAAACTAAAAACAAAATATTAGGGGATGGGATCCAAGTGAATAGAAATGGAAGAGAGAAAGGGTGTCGATGTATGAGTAAACCATTTTCATCCACACACCAACCAACCGGAAATACACCTTTGTTTTTTTACGTTAAACTTATTAATGCAACTTTTGAAAGATAGACTATTAATAACGATTTTTGTCCATTTACTAATGATAAAAATAATATTCTAGTTTCTTTTTAAAATTTTAAGTTAAAAAATATTAAAGAATTTTTTTAAACTTCTAACACAAAATTATAAGAAACTAACATGTAAAAGAACCGATACATCTAAGTTAAAAGGGTATTAATGAAAATTCATCAATACTTTTACATTGAGGAAACTCGTAAGAAATTAATTCGGTCCATTTTTTAACTTTTTACCACTAGGCCAACCTTTGATGGTTACAACACTTTTTGTTTAATAAAGGCTTATATGTCGACACCTGTTTAGCGTTGTTATTTTTCAAGTCACAACACATATTTTTTGACATATAAATTATTGATATAAATAAATTAAATACATAATTCAACTTACCCACATATGTTCAGAAAGATTTTTTTCAATTGATAATAAAAAATGTAAATTACATTGTCGGTAAAGGTTTTACAATAATCCAAAAGATAAATTAATTGTAATACATATATGTATGGCCTAATATAATCAAACAAACTCATAAATGGACTTGATCATCTCATGGTTCACAAATTCCTCACCTACGTGCAAATTTGATGAGCTCCTTCAAACGGCGGACGAAGAGCTTTTTTGAGAGATAGGGAAAGTCCGGAAGAGCATTTGCGAGAGAGGGAGAAACGTCGCCGGAGAGCGTTTGCGAGAGAGAAAGACAGTGGCGATGTGGAATACAGTAAGGGTTTTTTTCGATCATGCTTTGCAAGAGAGATGAAAGTGTCGAATTATTTTTTTTAATCAGAAAGCATACGAATGAAGGACAACATTGAATTTTTATTAGAGTAATTTTTAATGACACATAATTTATGTTGTTCATTAATGACACAAAAATTCTGTCAATTCTGTCAAAAAAACTCAATTTGTGTCACGAAAAATTTTGCATTTTTATTTTTAACAACGTATTTTATTCCCTCCCACATATTTTTTCTTGATTTCAAGTGTCATTACAACTCAAAATAAATTTATTCAACAATAATGACTAGATTGGTGGGTTCGACAACGAAGACTTGTTGTGACAGCAACAATGACAGTAGTTGGAGTGTGAAATCGACAATGGCAGCTGGTTGAAAATTGGAAGGCAAGAGTTTTTCACAACGACGTGGTAGCCCACTTCATTCGATGAATTTTTTTTTGCGTTTTTGGTAGAGAGAGAAAAAAATTGCGTTAAGGCTTCATTCGACGACAACATTTTTGCTTGAGAAAAAATTTGGGGTTTTAAATGTGTGAGGGAGGGAAATTAAAAATTTTGAAATTTGAGGTTTTTTCATTTGGAAATTTTTTTAATGACACAAAAAATTTTTTTGTTACTTGATGATGCAAAAATTGTGTCAAAACAAATTAAATTGTGTCAAGATATAATTCATATTTTTATTTTCAACGACACAATTTATCTCACCCCACCATTTTTTTATTTTCAACGACACAATATCTTGATTAGTAGTGCCATTAAAATTCATTTTTCTAATAGTGTAAAAAACTCTTTCAATAAAATTTTTTGGCCTCTCTCGGTTAAGTGCATCACTGAGATAGTGTGTTTTTAATTATAAATTTGAAAATAAAGTGATGTAGCAAATGATCGAAAGACTCCTGAAATACCAACCGTTCGATATTCTCACAAAATGCGCTAAACCCTCAAAACTTTTTTCATTTTGACCGAGAACTAAGCGAGAACACTCCAAAATCTTTCAAATTTACCTAATTCTTGCTTCCCCAAATTTGAAGAAGCCATCCTCAAATGCTAATCGGTCAAGGTGAATTACTTTGTTTTTAGTTTTCTAGTTTATGTTTTATGTTTTTTATTTTATGTTCTTAGTTGCTTAGTTTATGTTTTTAGATTTTCAGTTTAATCAAATCTGAGGTGGATGAGAAATTATTTGATGTAGTTATAATTGAAATTTTGAGTTAATCTTGGTTTATGTATTGTTTATCGTGAACTCCTTTTAAGAATCTTGATTTTTCATGAATCTTGGTAATGATGAATCTCAGTCGAGATGCATGAATTATCCTCGAGATTCGTTGAAGAAGTTCCGAGATTAGATGAGTTTGTCATGCATTTTGTAGGATACTCTTGGGATTATGCATGGGATTGGTCCGAGATTACCACATAGAATGCATGCAAAACCCTAATCTCATGGCATCCTAGTGCAACATTGCTTGAGTTAATATTTTATTGCTTATTCATGTAATCTCGATCGAAACTGCCTCGAGATTAACCCATAGAATACTTATTTTGATCAAATTGTTTTGTTTAGCAGATGCCTCTCTTCTGACAAAAATCAATTGAAAGGACTTCTTCCTTGCAAACTTGACCAGTTGTTCACATCTATCAAAGATCGTGTCGAGTACACAAAACAGGTTAACACCCAAGCAACTTCACATGTTTAGGATAACCATCTTTGGATACTTCTTGGACGTGAAGTTAGGTGTTCAATGGACCTCCCTACTATTACATTTTGTTAAGAGAGGTCAAGAAGGGATGTGAGAACACAATTAGTTTCAAGTTAATAGGTGAGAAGGTCTCCTTTGGGCAAGAGGACTTTGACATAATAATGGGGTTGAGGTATAGGCCCAAACATGAGGTTCAGTTTAAACAAGACAAGGCCCTTTGATTAAGAAGGCTATGACAAGCATGAACAACTCTAAGTTTAAGAAGAATTACCTGATTCTTTAGTTTGAAAATGATGAGGATGCGATGAAAATGTCGATATTCTACTTCATCGAGCTTGCGATGATTGGTCAAGAGAGGAGCCAACACATGGATTTGACGATGTTGGCTGTGATTGACGATTGGAAGGACTTCATCAGCTACGACTAGGGTGAGTTGGTATGGACCAAGACCTTTGCTAGTTTGAAAGGGACACTTCATGAAAAAGTAGCCTTGCACAAGAAGAAACCTGCCAATAACACAAGTCCCTAAAGTCGTATAGCCTCTACAGATTTCCCTTTGTTTTTTTAGGTTTGCGAATATATGCTCACTTTGTTTTATTGATTTCATTAGTTACATGTTCACCATGTTTTATTTATTTTATTAGTTATATGCTTATGTTAACAATATCATTGTATATATAGATCTAAGCCTATGAGATAGTGTCGTCTATCAGTGGGCAAATTGCTCATAGGGACTCATTATCTGCGATATCGAGCATCATGCGATGTAGTTGCTCACACTCATCTAGGTTGAAGGTGATTGAGTCCCAGGTCTTCGAGTCGCAAATGGTATGTTACGATTCATCTTATTCCTCCACATTCACTATAGTATTCTAGGGTTTACTCTCTTAATTAGCACCTATTGATGTTCCATTTTCAGTCCTTAATACATGAGATTGAATCTACGTTTGGGGAGCGTGCTTACCTCGATTAACGTCTTCAAATTCTGACAATAGAAGGTTACTAGGAAGATCCTCATGTCTCTCCTCCTAAGAAATTCGAGGATGCCCTGTCAAGTACTCACATCAACAATCCCCTTCACGTGGACCATCCCTCTTCTTCTCCCCATCACATGGACCACCCCCCTCTTCCTCTTCATCTTCCTCCTGTCCAGCCTGATCCCCAGACAACGTGTGATTGCATCCAATATGTATGTTGCATGGAAGGTAGATTAGATTAGATGGAGGACTCCTTACAACGAATGGATTCATTTGTGTCAGCTGAGTTGTCATCCATTTCAGCCAAGTTATTGGCCATAAAAAAGTTTTTGATGGCATTGGTTAAGGTATTATTGTTAATTACTTGGAACATTTTATTGTTTTTGTCTCAGTTAAGTATTTGTTGTCATTCATGCAAGGCTACTGCTTCTTTAATAGGGTAAGGCAGTTAACTCCTAACCATGCTACGATAGTGGTGAAGGTACGACATTCAATGCATCAGAGGCTTAGACTTTTGTTGGCAACGTATTGGTGGGTGTTTCCGCTTTGGACATTGATGATCAGCTTGCTGATGAGGAGAAGGGAACATCCATTAGTGATAACCTTGGTGATGGTACCATACCCATCAACATACCATCAGGGGGTGAGGATGTGCCACCACCACTTCCCCAACCCATACTAAAGTCGAAAGATATGTACCTATGGACAAGAGGTCTTGGGTTCAAATCCTTAATCATTGAGGAGGGAATGAAGATGCCAATTAGCACGAAGCCAAGGTGGGTGTGAGAAAAGAAAAAGAAAATCTAAAATAGAAAAAAAGAATAGGTTT
>JBBPDI010069161.1:0-17485 GCA_037974545.1 Cucumis variabilis
TCTACAGTCTATATGAGTAAATGTGTGAAGTTATATATTGTCTATATAATATAATTAACCTACAACCTAACTAACCACTACAAACTCTAATCAATGGTTTAAAATTAATAAAGAAAAATGATAGAAAATAGCACAATTTAGAAAATAAATTTAAAATATAACACAATAATAAAATATTTGTATAATATCAAAGGTCGATTGATTTATTAGTAAATATTTTTAAAAATGTCAAATTTATCCTTCAATGATTATTATTGATAGAGGTTATCACTGACAGTACATTTTTCAAATTGAAAGATATTATTGATGAAAATTATGAATGATGACAACTTTCGGCGATGGTTGCTATCATTGATAGCTTTCAATTTTGAAAAATCGGAAAGAATCCTTTGAAACAGTGAGTTTTTTTAGTCTTTTACCAATTTTTGTGTTATATATACAATTAATTTGTGTTATATATACAATTAATTTGTCTTTCTATTCTTCTTACCTTAATTGCATTTATGCAACTTGTCCTATAATAAAAAAATGGGCTGAGTGGAAATATAGCAAATTACTATAAATTAATTAAGGATGTAGCAAATCTTTAAAGAATTGCAGATATGACAAATTTTAATTAAATTCCAAGGTAAAAGACGAAAATGTCCCCCAAATACTTCCTTACGTCTTCCGCTTTCTTCTCTTTTCTTCATATTCGGCTTCACTTCGTATTCCTTCCATCTTCCACTTTCTCCTCTTTTCTTTGTATTCGGCTTCACTTCGTATTCCTTCCATCTTCCACTTTCCTATCTTTTCTTTGTATTCGGCTTCACTTCATATTCCTTCCATCTTCCGCTTTCTTCTCTTTTCTTCGTATTCGGCTTCACTTCGTATTCCTTCCATCTTTCGCTTTTTTCTCTTTTTTTCGTATTTGGCTTCACTTCAGGATTCTCGCTTCAATTCACATTCTTCCAGTATTTTTGTTTTCTGTTTGTTCATAATATATTTGAAATAGATTTTCTTCTTTTTCTATTTGTTTGAAATCGACTGGCTGATAGATTTGGTTAGTAGAAGATTAGTGATATGTTAAGTTAGTAGAAGATCTAAGTTAAACTGCATTTTTTGTATGATGTTGCTTAAAGTCTATCAGTGATATGTTTCTATTAATGATTGATAGATTTGTAGGATGTTGAACTTGTTTCTGTTGGGATATTGAACTTATTTTTTTGGGATGTTAATCTGTTTGTTTGCGGTAAAGTGTGTTGGTGGATGTTTTAGTTTAAGTGTTATTTCTCAATCTATAGATGATACGTTCTATCTTTGATAGACCTAGAATATGTGTTGTTTCTTAATCTATCAATGATACATTCTATCATTGATAGACCTAGAATATGCTTAGTAAATACTTTAGTTTAATGTGCATATTTTGTGTGGGATGTTGCTTATGGTCTATCAGTGAAATGTTTCTATCACTGATTGATAGATTTGGAGGATGTTGAACTTGTTTCTTTGACAAGCTAATCTGTTTTCAGTTTGTGTTTTGTTGCCTAGGGTTATAATCTATCAGTGATATGTTTGTATTAATGATAGACTTGAGAGATGTTTAGTTTATTTGCATTGAGACGTTAGTAGATGCTTTCCTTCAATGTGCATTTTTCTATATATGTTGTTGCTTAGGATCGCTATCAATGATATGTTTCTTTTATTGATAGACTTTGAGGATGTTTGGTTTGTTTGTGCGAAGATATGTTGGTGGATGTTTTAGTTTATTTACATTTATTTATGGGATGTTTCTTAAACTATCAATGATACGTTCTATCATTGATAGATTTGTAATATATTTAGAGATCTTAGTAGATATTTTAGTTTAATGTGCATATTTTTTGTGATGTTGCTCAAAGGTCTTTCAGTAATTGATTTCTATGATCACTAATAGATTTGGAAGCTGTTTAGATTGCTTGCATTATAATATATATTTATAAACTTAATTCAAGCTCTAGTCTAAAGTGTATTTTGTGTGGGATGTTGCTTATGGTCTATCAGTGATATGTTTCGATCACTGATTGATAGATTTGAAAGATGTTGCACTTGCTTGTGTTGGGATGTTTAACTTATTTCTTCGACATGCTAATCTTTTTTCAATTTGTGTGTTATTGTTTAGGGTCTATAGTCATATATTTTTGTCACTAATAGACTTGGAAGATGTTTAGATTGTTTTTATTATAATATATATTTATAAACTCTTATTCAACATTATCATTTCAGGTTGTTCAAGAAAAAAAATGAAAAAGATGGAAATAGCAAAGAATGTTAAAAATGTTAAACGAAGAGACAACTTAACCGATCAACGAAAATGTTGGAGAATGCAAAAGATTAGAATATTGCAAGAGGCCGATTGATTTGTTCCTAGTTTTGATTTACAACTCTCTCATTTAGTAAATGGATATTGTATTATTAGTTTTGCAGATATTTCATGATAGAAAAGAACAATGATAGACTTCATATTTTATTTGATTTTTTTCAATTGATTCTAAGTGTTGGACCACAAGTTGAATATTGCAAATCGACTGATCTTCAATGGATGTTAAAGTTTATTAATGATAGACCATAATGGTGAAAAAGACTTTATGGTGAAGTTACCTCTTCATATTTAGTTGATTTTACCATGTTAATGTAGAAAAATGTTGGATCACAGGTTGAATAATCATAACAAGTTATGTGCTTTTGTGTTCCCATTAAGAAATTACTATTATACATGTTGAATTATTGCAAATTAGTATTAATGGGTTCATTTTATTGAGAAAAAGTTTTGTTAATATCCATGTTGAAGTCTATCATTGATAGAAGCTATCAACAATAAACTTCATAGTAAAGTTTGTAACCGATAGAAACTATCAACTATATATTAAACTCTAATATGACATTACTTCATATTACTACTTTTCAATAAAGTAACTACCACATTACTTCATATTACTACTTTACAATAAGGTAACTACTGCTAACAAAAAAAATGTTCTCTATCTTCAAGCATAATGATTTTTATCAACAACGTAATGTCACATCATTTTGTAACACTCATCCTAGTGTTACACTCATAGCATTATAGAAGATAGAATCTATCACTGATTGACTAATATCAATGATGACCTAGAATACGAGTCTATCATTGATAGACTACTATCAGTGATAACTTAGGATATTAGTGATGCACTAAGATACGTGTCTATCAATAATAGACTAATATCACTATGCTCATATTAACTAATCCAACTAATAGCCTATCAGTGATAACTTGTATTCATCAATATTTTTAGAAAAAAAACTCAATTTCTTTTAACTTTAAAATGTAAAAGTGATAGAAAAATTCTTAGTATGCTCAATTTCTAGGAAGCCTCAAACCAAAACAAGTGAAATTAAACACATTTTTTAAATATAAAAATACTCGTAAAATCATTCAATTGAATTGAACAAAATCAACTTACAGTGATGAAATTAAATCAAATTGTAAAAGTTGGATGAAGTAAAATTTTAGGAAAGAATCACATTGGAAAAAAATATCAAATATAGATGGAAGAAAATGATCTTAAAGTAAGAGAAAATCACAGAGAAGATGGAGAAGAAACGACAGTCAAGATGGAGAAGGGATAAAAAGACGATGAAGACAGTGAAGATAAAGAATGGAGAAAACAACGTTGAAGATGGAAAATGGAGAAAATCGTAGAGAATATTGAGAAGGAGAAATTGTGGAGAATGAGAGAAAATCATGGAGAATGAGAAAATTGTGGAGAATGAGTTTTCTTTTAAAACAAGGGCAATTTTGGAATATTTTAAGAAGGAATACAAAATTTGCTATATTTGCAAATTGTTTAGAAAATTGCTATATACTTAATATTTTATACCAAAAAGGTTATGCATTATAAAATCTCTAAATAGATAGTTATAAATATAACAATTAGATTCAAAATATTAACATATTTATAGTAATATTTTTAAAATTTTATAAATAAAACAAAAATTGTCTGTAACGACCCAACTTTTCTATCTAAGTCGAAGTCATTAATTTTGACAAAAGACATTTGATTGAAACAAAACATAGTAAAATCTATTTGAAACCATATAGTCAAAGAAAAACTTAAGTTCGGGCCTTGTTTCAAATAAACCAAAATCTTTCAAAGTATAGTTTTCAAAACAACAGTTCAATCACAAAGATTTCTAAGCAGTCTTATGTACTAGGAAAACAAGAAAAACATAGAGCGGAAGCATTTGAAGAACATTCCCTTATGGCAATCACGTCTCCTTCTTATCCCTCGTCGGTCTGCATCCTTTATTATCCTTGCCTAAAAAAGTAAAACATAAAAGGGTGAGTATAAACATACTCAGTAAGAGACCCACTATTGGGCCCGTTAGGGGGAAAATTAAACTATTAAATTTCTAATGGGATACCCTGCACAGTCTCAGTCTTGTGATCCTGTATGATACACATAATCAGTCTAATGTCCCGAAGGACGCACATATCAGTCTAGTGCTTGCAGAAGCACGTATCAGTCTAGTGCTTTAGAAGGATGCACATATCAGTCTAGTGCTCCCGAAGGATGCACAACAGGTGGTGATCCCGTAGGACACCTGCAAGGTAACTACCCAATAGGAAACTAATTATTTTCTCCGCAGTCCATTCTAAACATCTTAACAGTCATTCATGGTACAATCAAATATTCTCATCACATAACTCTTCACTTAACTCCTAACAGTCATTTTATTCTAATTTAACCCAAGGCCAGTCAGAAACTTATCAATACATCAATCAACCACTAAATCATCAAAGCATTTCCTTAGTCCACAAGAACACGACCATAATTAATATATCGTATATTCCATCTAAACAACAAACCACCCGTTTAAAACCTACAGCATCTATAAGGAACCTCTACTAGTTTCAGTTATTCAACATCCACATGCATATGCATATATATATATATAATCAGAAAATCATATAAAGGCACTTAACACCCAGTCTACATCAAATCCATGTATATATATGTGTGTGTTTTTTCCCAGTCAACCACAACATACAATAACCTTCAAACCTACTTCAACATACATGTATATCATATCAACGTCTGACCTCGATATAACGATTTCTTGAATAGATACCTTCGTACATACACATCACCCATCTTAGTTCAGTCAAATCAATCAACCATACACTATCCATTCTTTAACATAACAGTCAACCATCCTCTGTTCAATCAATACAACATTTTTAATTCAGTCAATCCATCAATACATTTAAAATCTATATAAAATAATTAAATCTTTTTAACCCCTCCAAGCTACGCTTAGAAGTCATGTCCTTTGTTTCATTCAAGTCCACGCATAAAAGTCAATTTATTTTAAACATTAAAATCAACATATAGGTCCAGTAGTAGAAATCCCTTACCTGAACGTTACCTAAGCTTCTTGATCGAACTCAAATCCAATGAACCAACCTAAACATTCTGATAAGAAAATCAAACACCTTTACAAGCAAGTTCTTTTATTCAACCAATTCACCCAATGTGAAATTCAATAACTTACCCAAGTAGAAAGAATCGAAAGCTCTAATGACACTTACTTCGAACTTAGGTAATCAAGTACCACTTCTCTAAAAATCAACTTAAAATCCACATTACCCAATAAATTTATCAACCTTAAAGCTTACGATATTTAAGAACAACACTTCACAACCCACAATTTCGCCTTACCAATGAACTCACACAAAAAAAAAAAATAACGGCAGTGGAAAACGAACCAAAATGAAAAATTATCGTGCAAGATGGATCCAACAGCTGACTTAAAGAGGGATTCGGCTTGTGGTTCATGGATGGAAGGAGCGATGCACGACAGCTTGCTTGGAACGCGGAGGAGAAGCTGACAGTCGATTTGCATGAATAGATGTTGTACTGAGTGGAACCGTGCTCCTTGTCTCATGGCTATCAAAAGTTGAAGGAAGATGGATGTTTCGGCTTCCACAGAGACTGGGTGGATGGGTGGACGACGGCGTGCAACGACCGGCTGAATGGAGAACGAAAAGGATTGGGGAAGCGACGGCCAGCGGTTGTGGTTAGGGAAAGAAGGAGAAAAAAAAGATGGAGGGGGGTGAGGTGGTGGTGCACGCAGGGAAGAAGAATGAAAGGGAAATTTTATTTTTTGTTTCTTTTTCTTTTTCTTTTTCTAACTTAATAATAAATAATAATAATAATAAAATACTATTATCAATTATTACTACCCTTTCCAATTTCTTTTCCTCCTTCAGTTCTTTTCTTTTCCCTTTAAATCCTAAATATAATAACACCCAAAAATTAAAATCTTAAATCAAGGATAATTTGATATAAATAAAAGAAGATAAAAAAAATAATACCTTAAAATTTTGGGGTGTTACATTGTCATCTCCTTCTACAAGTGGTACACGTGTAAGCTTAATCTCTCTCATAAACATGCTTAAACTCAAACTTGACACATAACCCATTGATTAAGCACTAATAGGATATTCCTAAAAAAGTTCCTATCTTTTCTCGCATAGCTTCAGCTTGCGATAGATTCCAGATCACCTAATCTATCATTCTCGCTACATTCTTCTCCCCACGAAGAACTTTAAAACACCCACTCTTATCGCATATCTTCAAAATATTTTTTCCCATCAAACACCTAGTCTATGCGATTAACCAAAATAATTATTTCCAAAATTTAACCCTTCTATTTCGAAATGGGTCTCACAACTAACAGAATATGTATGAAATGTGTTTTCAAAAGGTTTTCTTAAAACCTCATTAACACTTTTGACTTATATTTGAAGTTTTCTTTTCCCAGATTTCAACCATTAAGGCTAAGTTGAGAAAGGAATGAGAAGGTTACTAAGCAAGGAGGCTTTGTAAACCGTTTAATTCAAGTTGTTTTAGTTTTGTAGTTTTTAATGTAACGACCTAAAAATTTAGATAATTTTGGACTTAGTTATCGTAGTTTTGTTTATTTAGATTTAATTTATTAGGCGTTATTTTGATTTCACACAATGAAAATTATTTAATTTTGTAGACATTGAAATTAATTAGATATTTGTTGGTTGAATATTTAATTAATTAGAGGATTTGAATTTGTGGTGGTTGTTGAGAATTTTATCTAATTGTATGGTATGAGGTTTAAGTAAAGTTATGAAATTTATTTGGGGAAATGTGTTGGATTAATTAAATATATGTACATGGGTATCCATATTTAATTAAAGATTTTGGAATTTTAGTGGAGAATGCTAGTAATTATGACGTGAAAGCTCGGTGTCCAGAGCTTTTCGAAGATTAGAACATTCGAGAATGAAAGTTTCTTAAGGAAGGAAGATTGTAACGCCCCAAAAATGAAGATAACTTTTGGAGTTAATTACCTTAGTCTTGTTTAATTAGCTTTAATTTATTGGGCGTTATTTTCACATAATGAGAATTATTTGATTTTGTGGACATTGAAATTAATTAGATAGTTTGGATATTAATTAAATTAGAAGAGTGGAAATTTTTATGGAGATTTGGTAATTATATGTGTGTGTATAATTATAATGAAAAAAGGCAAAGATCATTATATTTGTTAAAATATAATGATTTAAAGAAAAGATAATTATTTGATGAAAAGATATTTATTGAGAAAAAGAAAAAAAATTAATTATGTTTTAGAAAAAATATAATTATTTGTAAAAGTATATATTAGGAAAAGAAATAAAACTTGATTTGATGGGAATTAAATGAAGAAAGAGGGAGATTTGATTTGTTTTGAAAAATAAATAAATAAATAAAAGGAAAAAGAAAATATATTAATAATAATATTATTGTTATTATTTAAGCTCCCCCAGTTTGCATGCAAATACTATTCACCATGTTCTTTCTCTCTTCACAAAAAAAAAAAAAAAAACCCAAGTTCCTGCCCAAGTTTTCATCTACCTTTCGTCGTTGAGCAGCATCGTCCAATCGTCTGTCGTCCCTTGTCGTCGAAGCCGAGTTGTAAATTCAATTTTTGTTTACATCGTGCGTTTCGAACAGGAGCGAGCCAACCTTGAAGTTGGCTGTGACGTTTTCCTCCATCGTTGGTCGTGTCACTCTCTATCCGTTGCTGACGAGGTCTCCATCAGCTTTCATCTTTGTTTGAGCTTCACGCAGCCACACCTGTCTTCTCCATTTTGACCAAGCTGATGTGAAGTTGTCTCCCTGTGTGTGAGTCGTGTCACATGCCTCCCTCTCTTAGCCATCTGAGTTGTGTCTTTTCCTCCAATCAAACCAAGCCAATTTTAGCACCTTTTTCCAGCCACCTTGGGTGAGTTTGAATGGTTTCAGAGTAGATTTTGGTTTTATCCATCAAGTAATATTAATGGTGTTAAAATAAATTAACATTGGATTTAATTTAGAGTTTTTCCTTTAAAGGTCGTTCAATTGGCTAAATTAGAGGAATTAATTTGGAATTTTTTCAAGCAAGGTTGATTTGATTTTCAATTAAAACTTTATCTCAACTTGAGGTCCTCCCTATTGGAAAGTTCTGATTGTCAGCTAAGATTGAACTTTTAACTAATCTTGATGTAAAAGATTCTATTACTGGACTTTTAAATTAAATTTTAAGAGCTTGCATGTATTTTCCCTTATGCATTGATGTAGTTAAGATGCATAATGTGTTGATTTTGATGACTGATATGTTATGTCGCATGATATATTAATCACATAATAAGGACGTTATGATTGATCTATATGCCATGTTATGATATTTATGATATGTTATATGTTTTGGATTGTGGTGTTTCTATTAACTTTTTCTGTCGAGCTTTTACCCCACATGTATTGTGATCCTATCTACAGGGTTACTCACACGATTTAGGGGTGTACCTATGGATCACATGCACGATTAAGGGACATTTTTACTATAAACGGTGTCACTTGAACGACTAGGGATGTTTTGAGGATCACTAGCACGATTAGTGGTGTACCTATGTATCAACAACATGTTTACGAGTGTGTACCTACGACTCACTCGCCCTATTAGGAATTTTCATATGGTCTCACTTAGTGTATATCTACGATCACTCGCACAACTAGGGATATTCCTATACAAGATCGCTCGCTCAATTAGTGGTGTTCGTACGATCTCACTCGCCCAGGTGTGTTCCATTGGACACACAACACTACGATCATGTTTCTAGCTGGAAGTTAACAAATCACCTAGCAGGACTAGTAGTGAGACCCTTACTTGGTATATTTTATATACTCACTCTTTTCTATGTTTAATATTAAGCAAATGTATAGGATTTGGAAGGCTGGCGAGTGACAGGAACAGTCTGTGACATGCCCTATAGGAACTGTTGGAATTTATATCCTAAAACTCGTGGTTTGTAATCATATAAGTTGTTATTGATACTATAATCTTAAAGCTAATAAACTAAGGTCCCTATGCTATTATTGAGTAAACTTGAACTTTATGTAGAGACATAAATGTAGATCAAGTTCGAGTATATATCCTAAATAGTCTGTAGTGTATGAATACGATTTTGCACCTTATTTTGGGGACACTAAAGATGTGGCCCATTTTATAGTTAGTACAAATGATGTGATCTCGAATCGTTCATGTAGAGACATAGAATTGGGGGTCATCCTATGTAAAAAGTTTACATAAGACTGGAAGCATGAAATAGTCGCTTTTAGGTTACAACACCATTGACTTTAATAAAATTGACTATTTCATTTATAGATATCCAATGTAACTTAATCTTAATCTTGAGCCAAATGAACTTCTGTTGACACGAGTTAGGATTGAAATTCATGTTCTATCATATAGTTCTAAAATCTCAAATCCATATACTCTTCACCTCGATCAGATCAAAGTATTTTTATCCTTTTACTTAATAGATTTTCAACTTCAGTCTTATACTCCTTGAACTTTTCAAGAGCTTCAGACTTATTCCCCATTAAGTATAAATAACCATACCTCGTATAATCATCTATAAAAGAGATGAAGTATTAAAAAACTCCTCTTGCTTTTACATTCATCAGACCATAGGGGACTAAATGTATATGTTCTAGGGACTTTTGGCTCTATAACCTTTTTCCAGTAAAAGGTCTTTTAGTCAGTTTTTTAAAGATTCACATGGAGGTGATGAATCGTCTTCTAACTCATTTAGAAGTTCATTCTTTACCAATCTCCCAATCTTATCGAGGTTAATGTGATCTAATCTTAAATGCCAAAGAAAGGTATTGTTATTTAGAGAAATTCTTTGCCTTTTATTTTGAGTATTAGCAGCTTTAAGCATCTTATGATTTAAAAACGCTTTCGCTTCATTAGGTCTTAATACATATAAGTTTTTTTTAAGCTTAATCAAATAAATATGTACGCTATTCTTTAAAATGAACGCTTCATTTAAAAAAAGAATTGAGTAAAACTGTTCAATAAGCAAGGAAATAGAAATTAAGTTCCTCTTAATCTTAGAAACTATGTTCAAGTTTTCTAAAAACAAGAATCTATTTATGAAAGACAACTTAACATCTCCCACTACACGAGCTGAAATGACATCTCCCGTTCCAACCTTGAGAGTCATTTCACCCTCCTCGAGTTGCTTAAAGGAACTCGATCAAGTATCCAAGTATTTTTGTCATTTTCCACTAAACATGTTTCTAAGTAAATCATATTTTCCTTTTTTTTTTATTCTTCTTAAACATCTCTTGAAGAGAGTCCATGATCTAATGTGCAGTGACCATGGGCTCGTGTCTCTTGTTTAATATGTCAGACATACTGGACAAGAGATAGACGTGGACCTTGTTATTGGCCTTTGCCAAGGGTTATATGCATCCTTGACATTCTGAGATACATTTTGAGCAGGAAAAGAAGGACATTCTCCCATTAAAACGAAGTGTAGATCATCATTAACCATAATCATATTCAAATTTTACTTCCACGTCCCATAATTTTTACCGATAACTTTTTGTTTTTAAGCAGTTGAATAATTGAAGAAGACATGCTAAAACAATCAATTGGTCGTATTAGTTATCTTTGTCTTAACCCAATACATAAAATAATCCAATCAATTCAGCAAAAACAAGCAATCAAAGAACCCTAATCAAATAAATGATCTTGTTTTTGCAACGATACTTCAGAAGTTTAGAGCAACAATCACCGAAGGGTGATCAGCTACTCCTCTCCTGAATTTAGACAATCTCAGCCAATAACTAATACCAGAATAACTCATAATCCTATAGTTCTTAGCTACTGTTGTTCGATCAAGGATTCATTAATTAACTTAATTCATCCCGTAAGTGTGACCCTAACATTTTTAGATCCAGAGGTACGCTTTAATAAGCTACCGAAGGGAAAGACAACTGTTGAGATTAACCTAACAAACCCTATCCATTTCTGGAGTTTGTGTTGTTTCGACTTCTACAATTAGGCCTTCTAAAGCGATGGTCGTGCTAAAATGACACGCAGGCGGATCATAGAAATCTTACGGTGCAACCTAATGGAGTAGACTGCAGCATACGTTGACACGCGTCCTTCTCCCACTTACTATGAATATTTTCCTTATTTACCTTGTTATTGACTTATACAAATACTCTCTGAAGGGAGACCGCTCCCAAGGCAACACAAAGTCGAGTATGGATCTCACATGTGAATTCTTAGGGACATGAGATCTAAAAATTGATATATCATATATACCATTTTTCTCCCACTAAAATATTCTATTAATTTATGGTTTGTTGTACTTAGCTAAATTTTGGCAAATGAATCTATCTAAGTCTATTCTTATTATAACTATTATAATAAAACTTTACTATATAAACTTTCTAGGTGCACTAAACTATTTAATTTACCTAGTGACATCTCATTCTTAATTGGAATAAGGTTAATTCAATGCCGGTTCCGAATCAGTTTCCATGTAGGAGGTGTTCCGTAAACCGTCAACTAAGTACCCCCAACCTTAGACAGAACTTTACCAATAGAGTTCCCTTATAACCTTAAAACCTATTCACTTAAGGTTTCTAGGTGTATTAAACTATTTAATTTACCTAGTGACATCTTATATTAATAGGAATAAGATTAATTCAACGTCGGTTCCAACTAAGTTCCTAGGAAGGATGTGTTCCATAAACCGTCAACTTAAGTACCTCCAGCCTTAGACAAAACTTTACTGGTGGGGAGTTCTCTTATAACATTATCCTATTTGTCCTACTTAGTTTAATTAAAGTAAAAAAATATAATTCTAATATTAGAATTAATGTGATCTTAGGTCTATTTAATTTTAAACAATTTAAATTTAAATCAAATTAATCCTAAGATCTTTTGTTTGCATGCAACTCTTTATTATAGGTTGACGGTTTCTAATTATCAAATTTTATAACTATTATAAAATTACTTAATTATTCCTATAATATGCATACTATGATTTAATGAATCAAAACAAATATTAATTAAAAAAATAAACCATGCAACACTCTAAACATTACATTAATATAACAATTATATTAAACTATGAATGTATTATGTTCAATGCAATTTGATTTTTATCTTAATTAATATAACATTTATATTAAAAAAAATACATAAAAATCAATCAAGCACACACAAGACGTTAATTTAAATATAACAAATTATATTTAACTATGTAATGTCATGCATCATGTTTATCCAATTTCATATATTTAAAATAACAACATACTTTAAATAACTCATGAAATTCAAAATCATCCATTAAAACCATAGATTATAACATTTATAATATATAAAAATCCATGGACATGCTTAGAAAATCATGCAACTAAAATATAACACTTATATTTAAAAATGATGCATGATAATTATAATCCTAAGGTGGGATTTTAAATTACATGACATACATTATGCATATAATTAATTTAATCAAACATCAAATATAATAATAGATTAAATAGCAAAATAGACCAAATTTGGCATCCCTAAAAATTAATTAAATTACTATAATAATATTATATTAATTTAATTAATCAAAACGAAAGAAAATTAAAAAAACGAAAAAACAAAGAATATTGTAGGAAAGCAAGACTCGAACACACGACCTCTAGCTTTCAATGTGATGGATCAACCACTACTCTTATCATTCATATGCACCAAAACGATATTTGTTTGTTCCAGTTTTCGTTATTTCCCAACAACTCTTGTCATTGAATCCCATCGAACGACAAAGACTTACATACTCGATTACAGAATTAAAATGCCCAAAACAATAGGTCCTTACATTAATCAAATTAATGAAAAACTGTAATCTAAGATGCCAAAATCAAAAACATCTATTTTTGCAAACATTCATAATGCAAAAAAAAATCCCACCTAAGCCAATGTAAACTTTAAAATTCTCAAATTAAAATTTAAAATCGCTCTGATACGAATTGGGATGAGAAAATGTTTAGGGATACTTGAGAGAAACTCTTTTTTTTTTTGCAGAGCAAAAGCCTTGGCTTTCTTTTCTTGATGAAATCGTTAAAGAAAATTGTTTTCTTCTAGATATTTATAACTCTCTTTCTTTCATTGAATAGGAAAAGGAGTAAAAGAGAATCATGAGATTCTATTATCAAATCTAATAATTAATTAAAATTTAATCAATTAGTTAATAATTAATTAAATTATATTTAATTAAATTTTCATTCAAATCTTATTTGAATGATATCTCTCCAATATATTATAGATTTATATTTATTTAATTAATTAAATTATATTTAATTAATATTTCGTTCAAATCTTATTTGAATGAATATCTTTCCTATATCTTATAGATTTATATTCATATAATTAATTAAATCATATTTAATTAATATTTCATTCAAATCTTATTTGAATGAATATCTCTGCAATATTTTATAGATTTAATTAAATCAAATTTAATTAAATAAAACTAAATTATTAATTAATTCTCCAACTAATTAATAGCTAAATTAAATATCTTATATTTAACTTAAATTAAATTTGAATCATATTTAAATATAAGTTTCTCTCATACCAAATAATTTTAATATGAATCCAATTCACATTAAATTAATGTTTGAACTCATTCAAATATTTTATCTCTCATAAATTAATTTTGAATCATATCCAAAATTAAATTTATATTGTAAAGTTTGATAATTTTTATATTATAATGTATCACGATACATTAAACTAATTTCCAAAGTAAATTTGAACATTTCAAATAACAACCAATATGAATAAATCTCATTACCCTTTACAAGCTAGGAAGAAGATCTAATGGACCTACAGATTAGAAGCTACAACGATATGATATTAATTGGTTAAACTCATTAACCACATTAATCAATATTCATTAACTGTGTGTACATCCCACTAAAGACATATAGCTGAACTCTTCTCACTGTAGATATATTTTTGCAAGCCTCTTTCAAGAACTAGTTTCCTGCAATGAGAAGCAAATATGATTTGTGGCTTTTGAATATAGTATCCACGTTGAAGTATCATATTTGACTAACCCTGTTTCAACAACTAGTAAATCATATTTACCTTGTGCTGCTTTCTCTCCTTTCTTTTCAGCAAGGTATTTCGAGCAATTCCTTTTCCAATGGCCATCTTTGTTGCAGTGGTAACATTTTCCTTTTTCTGCACCTTTCTTTTCCTTGAGAGTTTTGAAAGTCTTCCCCTTTTCTTTCTCCTTCATTTGAGCTTTAGATTTAGGGGGTCCACTTGAAAGTCTTCCCCTTTTCTTTCTCCTAAGATGTGTAATGAGTTTTGAACAGTATGTAGAGACATACAGGAATCAATGTTCGAGATCAGCTTAAAGGTCTACAGTATAGGGATAAGGCTGAGTACCTTATACTGGTAACACTATGGATACATGTCACTTTATATTTGATACAAATGCAATGATCCAACATGTTCGTGTAGTTGACATGCGAGTGAGGGTATCATATGCAATGAGTTTGTCTTGAAAAAAAAAATGAGCAAGAGATCTTTTAGTGGAAAAGGTTTTAAAGCCAAAGTACCTTTAGAGCTTGTACATTCGGACCACTGTAGACCAATGAATGTCAAAGCTCAAGGAGGGTACAAATATTTCATTAGTTTTATTAATGATTATTCAACGTATGGTCATGTTTACCTAATGCATCACAAGTCTTATTCTCTTGAAAAGTTCAAAAAATATAAGATTGAAGTTGAGAATGAACTTGGTAAAACAATAAAGATACTTTGATCAGATCGAGGTGAAAAGTACATGGACTTGCGATTCCAAGACTATTCAGTAGAACATGAAATCCAGTCATAACTCTCTATACCTAATACACCTTAGCAGAATGGTGTATCAGGAAGAAATCGAACCTTGTTGGACATGGTTTGCTCTATGATAAGTTTTGCTCAGTTGCAAGATTCTTTTTAGGGACATGCTTTAGAGACAGTTGTTTATATCTTGAGAAATTGGAACATTATTCAAAATTATGCATATTTATAGGTTATCCAATAGAATCAAGAGGTGGTCTCTTTTACAATCCTCAAGATAATAAAGTATTTGTATCAACAAATGCCACACTCTTAGAGGAAGACCACATCAAGAATCATCAACCATGTAGTAAACTAGTATTAAATAAAATTTCTAAAGATGCTACTAGTTCATCAACTAAAGTAGATGGTAAAACTAAGAGATCTAGTCAATTACATCCTTCTCAAGAGTTGAGAGAGCCTCGATGTAGTAGGAGGGTTGTTCACCAGCCTGATCACTATTTGGGTTTAACTATAACCCAACTCGTCATACCTGATGATGGCATAGAGGATCCATTAACCTATAAACAGGCAATGAATGATGTAGACCATGACCAATGGATCAAAACCATGGACCTCAAAATGGAGTCTATGTACTTCAATTCTATTTGGACTCTCGTAGATCAATAAAATGATGTAAAACCTATTGGTTGTAAATAGATCTACAAGAGAAAACAAGACCAAGTCGGTAAAGTACAAACTTTTAAGGCTCAACTTATGGCAAAATGTTATAGCCAAAAAGAGGAAGTAGACTATAAAGAAACCTTTTCTCCTGTTGCTATGCTCAAGTCGATTAGAATACTTTTGTCCATCGCTACTTTTTATGATTATGAAATTTGACAGATGGATGTCAAGATAACATTATAATCTTGAGGAGAGTATCTATATGACTCAATCAGAGTGGTTTATATATAAAGGTGAATAACAAAAGGATTGTAAGCTTCTAAAATTAATTTATGGCTTGAAGCAAGCATCTAGTGTAACACCCCGAGCCCTAAGGTATTTATTTTAATTACTTTTTCTTATTACTTGAAGATTCTAAATTCTTAAGTATTAAATTAGTACACTTAGGGTGGAAAAGAAAATCTTTATATTGAGAAAGAAGAGAAGTTTTGGAGGGAAAAAGGACATTGGAAAGAATATAATAATAATAATATATTATTATTAATTAATATTATTATTCAAATAAAAAAAAGAAAAGAAAAGAAAAGAAATTTTTTTCTCCTTCTTCCTCATGAACGCAACCCTCATTCCCCTCAATTTCTTCTTCTTCCCTTCACTGCCCTAATCCCGTCGCCGTCGCCTCAGTTCTCCTGCGACCGTAGACCTCGACGCCCATCCCTCCGCTTCGAACTACTATCACTCCACCAGGGTTGGAGTTAAAGCTCCATTCGTCCATGTCTCCATCCCGCTTCGTCGTGTTCATGGTTACTCCAATCGATCTCTGTTCGTGAGTTGCAGCAGCTGTGCCAAGCTTCGTCGTTTGACCGTCGATAGCCTTTGGTTTCCACTGTTTGGCATTCCCTCTGTCGCACGTGAAGCTGATCATTGGGCGTCGGGTTCGCAAGGGGGCTGCTACAATTTTTCATTCACCATTCGTCTGCGTTGCTGCATCCGTTGGAGTGCCGCCGCGCAGCTCCTCCACTGTTCAGCTGCTGGTGGTGAACTGAAGTATTCTCTGTTGTCATTCAGATTGGTTTTGGCACACGTCGAATCCTTTTATTCTGAACTACTACTGTCGATTGGTCATAAGCTCGTTTGGTAAGGATGAAGTTTGTGGATTTCGCGGTTTGGCATTGTGAAAGTATTGAGAAGTAATGTTGTCTAATGGATCGAGTTGGTGTTTATTCTAGAAGGCGGTATCGACGTTTCGGTGTTAGTATCCTTGGGTATTGGAAATAAGCTTGGTTGGAATTCGATTCTCTACTTTTGGGTAAGTTGTAGAATCTACTTATAGGGTAAATTAAATGTATGAGATTATTTAGAAAGATGTTGATATTATGTTTGTTTGTGTTTAGGACTTGATTTATTGGGTATTGTTGAATTGAAGAACTTGCATAAAAGTGAGGTAAGAGATTTCTACCACTGGACCTTTATGTGTATTTCAACGATTAAAACGATTTGACTGTTATACATGGACTGGAATGACCTAAAAGATATGATTGTTGAGTGTAGGTGTGAATGGTTAAAAAGATTTAATTGCATTGTGTAGTTTTAAATGTGGCGA